>BPLR01014700.1:0-99133 GCA_021605095.1 Caerostris extrusa
TGTTTTTCAATTCCTTCTATTAGCTGACACTCTCCCTATATATATCTTGTTAAAATTTTCAATCGTTCATAAAATACATTTTATTCATCCACTCCCAAGTTCAAACACATTTTTTTGATCTTGTAGTGGATGACACTGAATGTTAATACAGTTTATTCAAATATTAATTCAGTAATTAAATTTAATTAATTAATTATATTTTTCAGATTTAAAGTTGCATACATCTACCAATAGAGGGCGCCAGATAAACTTAAAAACTTAATGAAAATATTTATAAAGGACTTTCTGCAAAAAGAGTGAAAAGAAAAAAGTAGAATTGACTTAAATTTTTTTATATTACTTGTTTACTCTTTTAGATCACTTATTTAATTTTTCTAACTGAGTTTAGATCATCCCTCATCTCTTCTCCTCATTGACTATAGTTCATATGATATCTTTTCATCTTTACTCTCCTCTCTTATTATTCAAAATCGATTTTATTTTATCAAAAGGATTGAAATTCTAATTATTTCCCTTATGCAATTATTGGACCATCTGTGTATTGCATATATTCCCTTTCTTCCATCCTGTTTTACTATTTGCTTTGAGGTTTCTGTTGTTACTCGATTTTTTTTTTTTTTTTTTTATGCAAGAGCAAGATGTCTAATAATCCTGATTCTCTTCCGTTGTACAATGCATCATTTTATGGCCTGAAAGCTGTAAAGTTCCCCTTTAGAGCTGTTTTTTCCTTAATCAGTTCTGACTTTTTACTTTTGAAGCGGCGACCCTTGTAACACACACATTTTTATCCACAAATATAAATTGGTATAAGTAATGTTAATTAGATAGTTAGATCCCTGAAACTTCATGGAGGCATGGAAAAGGCATGGAGCTGCTGAATTGCTCTAATTCTGCCTTTGTAATGCAGACCACCCAGTCATACATTTTCGAAGAATATCCCACAACTTTCCCCAGGGTCAACTATCTATTGACAATTTTATAAAAATATTTTTTATAAATAATCATAAATTACAAATTAAAACATATTACAAATTAAAAGAGAATTCAAGAAAATATTTAATTGAATTAAAATTGAAAAATATCTATTTATTATTCATTGTTACATTATATATTATAATGTAACAATGAAAAATTTAAATTAAAAATGAATTTATATCCAGACAATGTGTCATCACGACACTGTATAGTAGAATCGCGGAGTCAATTATTCATCTTCAACAATAATTTTTTAACCTTCCAACATTAGCAGGTATGTTGTTACAGATATATCACGTTCCAACTTCTGTCTTCTTCATTTATGATTTTGCTTTTTTACTATGATTTCTATTAATTAATAAATAAAAATAAGTATATTATACCGAAATTATAAATTTCTATCACTATAAGGTGAAAACATTTTGTATTGGATGAAATATAAGAGTGAAACATATTGAATAAAAATGTGCAATACCAATAAACCATTTAAAAAGAATTTCCACCTCCTAAAAATAGGATTATATAAATATATTTATATACAAACTATTGTTCTACGTTTTTATGAAAGAAAGATATTGTCAGTTAGGAAATGCAATTTAAGTGAAGATAAAACACCAAATGTTTTTTTCCTTTTAAAGCAGAAAGAAACTGAAAGAGAGAAATAACTTCATTCCTATCTTAAAATAAGGAAACTGTAATTCAATATCAAATACTTTTCTAGCCACATTTCTCTCAATGGCTTCCATTGATTTCAGCGAAAAATACTTTTATAAATCCCAGTCTCAAACGCCGGGAATTCGGCGATATCTCTGATTTAATATACACCTTTCACGAAATCAAAATGGATTGGATTTCTTATCTCAAGTTTTTGATCCTGTAAAATTCGATTTGTACAACAGTCGATAAAAAGTAGCTAGTATCGAAATGACCGAAGAAGAACTTATAAAAAAAAAAAGTAAAAAACAAATAGAGAAGAACTTATAAAAAAATTGCTTTTAGATGTTTTGATAAATTTGTATTTCATATACTAATAAATAACTACCTTAAAGTAAATCCAAATATAATTTGGTGCAGCAGTTTTATATTTCAATTTAAAAAGTAAAAAATTCTTAATAATATATTGTTTCCTAATACAAATCGGCACTTGAAACTGAAGTTATTTGTCATGTTAGATAAGTATTTCATATATTAATAACTAACTAACTTACAGTAAAATTGAAATATAATTTTGAGTAGCAGTTTTATATTAAGTGTTGAAGCGTTCGCAGTGTTAGCAGTTGAATTTAAAGGTAAAATATGAAGTTTTTAATAATATATTGTTTCCAAATATATATGTTGGCACTTTAAAAACAAACTAGCTAACTACAAACTAGCCGATCTAATGGCAAATATCATTTTAATTTGCCATTAGATCGGCTAGTTTGTAGTTAGATTTGTATTTCATACTCTAATAACTAACTACCTTAAAGTGAAATAGAAATACAATTTGGAGTAGAAGTTTTATATTTCAATTAAAAAAATATGAAGTTCTTAATTATATATTGCTTCCTAATATATGTTGGCACTTTAAACTGAATTTATTTGTCATTAGATGTTCTAGTTTGTTATTAGATTCGTATTTAACGAATGGCGTTCATGAATTTTTTATTTCGTGAAGATTTCATGAATGAAGTTCATTTCAATTCGTATTCGTATATACTAATAACTAACTACCTTACAGTAAAATCGAAATATAATTTGGTGTAGCAGTTTTATATTTCAGTTTAAAAGTAAAAGTTATTGATAATATATTGTTTCCTAATGTATGTTGGCACTTTAAACTGACATTATTTACCATTAGATTGCTGGTTTGTAGTAGAGTCATATAAAATCATGTAGTAGAGCCGTGGATGTCCTGCTACATTGCACGACTTGCTCATTTTAAATAAAATATATCCACAAAATATATATATATATATACTGTATCCACAATTTTAAACTGTTAAACGAGAGTGGTATTAACAGAAGATCAATCCGGATTACGGAGTTGACAGGTTTGTTTCAGCTTATTCCTTGTATAAACATGGAAACTTTCAAATCGACTTAGTTTCTTCAGGTTTGAAACCAGGCCTTTCCTGTTTGGAGACTCCACATGCTATCTACTACAAATTCTAAAATTTTCAACTTCGTTTAAAAGTTCATAACGCAAAATTTGTTAAACATATAAAAATAGGAAAAAGACTAGAACTACTGTTCCAAAATTTTAATAAACAGTAGATAATTGGTATTGAAATTTGAAAGTAAATGTTTGTCTTTGTCAAAAATGGTACAAGTTTTTGTAGAAGAAAATTAGTTAAAAATATTAATACTAAATCGAAAAATCATAACTTTGATGATATTCTATGTGTGATTGAGTTCTTTATTGAAATAAGAACATTTTCATATATATTAAAAGTATGTTAGAATAGGATTTTGAGTAAAAAAATGTAAATAAAAAAAAGAAAATTAAAAAATGCAAATGCATTGATTAATTTTAGAGTGACACAATAAATCTAAATGAATATTATTTATATTTATCTCTTAGAAATGTTTTCAAATATCCTTTTCAGAAAGCTAGATATTTATTTATATTTAAAAATTAGTTGTTTTTTTTTTTTTTGTAGTGTTAATTTTCAACAATCTTCCAGAAAATTTGTGTTGCCATTCATAATAATAAAAGTACTTTTATACTCAGTTTAATTGTAATTAAATATGGTAATTTATTTTTAAAAATGTAAGGGCTATTAATAATAAACATTTTCTTTTTCAAGAATCACAATTCCTATAAATCTACAAAGCAAATTATGTAATATTTTGCAAAATATTTTAAATCATGAACTAGCAATCACAATTCATTTAAATTTACAAAGGTAATTAGTGATATTCTGCAAAATAGTTTAAATCATGAATATGAATTCATGAAGCTAAAAAGTCATATTTATGTATTTCGATTTTTAAAATATTCAAACGAAAGTTCCTGTGTGTAAGGAAAATGTCTTATTTGTCGAACATAACGACATCAATTCATGAATTTCCTATAATCTTCCAGATAACATCTGTTGCCATTCATAAGAATAAAATTCATTTATCTTCTCAGTATAATTGTAATTAAATGTGGTGATTTATTTTTTTTAAAAGATGTAATGTTTAGTAATAATAAACATTTTCTTTACCATTTATCATAATTTCTATACATCTGCAAAGTAGGAAATTATATGATATTTTGAAAAATATTTTAAATCATGAATATGAATTCATAAAGCAAAAAAAGTCCTATTTTTGTATTTGGATTTTTAAAATATTCAAACGAAAGTTATTTTGTTTAAAGGAAATGCTTATTTACTGACCATAACGGCATCAATTCATGAATTACTATAATCTTCCAGAGAACATATATTGCCATTCATAAGAATAAAATTATTTTTTTAATTGGTATACTTGTAATTAAATATGGTAATTTATTTTTTAAAAAAAAAAAAAGAATGTAATGACTAATAATAATAAACATCTCCTTAACTATCAATCACAATCCATTTAAATTTACAAAGGTAATTAGTGATATTTTGCAAAATAGTTTAAATCATGAATATGAATTCATAAAGCAAAAAGAGTCCTATTTATGTTTTTGGATTTTTAAAGCATTCAAACGAAAGTTCTTTTGTGTTGGGAAAGGAAAATGCCTTATTTGCCGAACATAACGACCGTAATTCATGAATTTCAAAACATTTTCTCGCTAAAGATTTGAAGATAAGCGCCATTTAAGTTTAAATGAGGCTTTTCTTCATTACTTTTTAACGTTTTCAACTGAAATTACACATATTTAGAGAATCAAAGTTGCCTTACATTTTGTATCAAGGAGAAAGCCAGCAGCAAGGCTGATCGTAAAAGCAGGAGATTACTTTCTGCACTGGTTGTTAAAGATAGAATTACTTTTACTAAAAATGAGTATAATAACTTTCACGATTATGATGTGATACTTAAATGACTATTCACGAGGATGCAGATTAAGAAAATATATATTTTTAGAAAACTTTCTTTATCGAGAGGACATTTTTTATAATTTTTAAACAGCGTTTTAAAATATTAAGAATAAACACACAAAAAATATCAAGAATAGGATGGTAAAGTAATATCTGGTAAGATGGTAAGTTTAGATAAATAGTAAGTTTTATCTGGTGAAGTAATCTGAGTTTTCGTTTTATCTTGCATAAATATGTCATATAAATTTTTTTCTGCATGCCTATATAATATAAATGTATTTATACTTGTTGGAAAAAAAAGAGATTTTCGCAGATAATGTGAAACTCATGAAAGCAGCTTGTTGTTGTTGTAACTTTTTCCCACTTAGTCATCTAGATCAAGCCCACGAACACGTATGGACTCATGGTTGACGGGGAAAGGGGGGGGTATCTTCTGTTGTAATGGATCACCTGTAGGTAGAAGTCCGACTTGGATCCGTGACGCTCTTACAGTCATATGAGACAGGGATCTACGGCTTAAAGTGGATTCCGTTAGATCACAAACATCCATAACACCGTTGGGACTCGAACCCGAAGCCTGTCGTGTCTCAGAGGCTGCAATTGAAATTTTGTTAACATTAAAATAACTAGACTGTAGTGCTTCTAATAGTCAATCATGGAAGTAATCGCTCCTAGATACACGGAAGCCTTTTTTTGGCGCGTTAATGCTGTTTGGTGATTTTTTATGCGAAGAAAGAAGAGAAAAAGAAATAGATTAGTTGTTTGTAATGAAGGCTGCTATTAAATGGGTAAAACATTATATTTATTTTTATATTTGTGCACATATTTCTCTGGAATAACATGACTACAAAGCATGTTAAACTACTTTCATGAAAAACATGACTACAAAGCACGTTAAACAAGACAAACATGTTTACAAAATTTGTACTGTCATTGAACACTTGACCGAATAGATGGGTTTACAAATACAAATGTTTTTTTCGGTTTTAATAGCAAGTAAAGTATAAAATTAAAAATATATAAGCATTTGGTAGATGTAGAAGATCTTAAATCCTGCTAATAATTAAAAAACAATAGCAAGAAGCAAATACAACTAAATAACCGATAGTATTATTAATGACTTGAATGTATATAATTTTTGAATTACAAATTTTTCTAGTTTGGTAAACCGTAACCAAGTTTAAAAAAAAACATTTAAACATTTTTTTTTCTTTCTTGTTTTTTTTTTATTATCCCCCTCCCCCCCACCCTACGCAATATGAAAATCCTGCTTTTCACCAGGAAGGAAAACAAAAATTGCTAGTTTTTAATGTTTGGGATATTTTTCTACTACATCTAACGAATAAAATTATTTAATTGCAGCTCTTTGTATTTTTATTGCCTGTCAGTTACAAATTTTCATGGCAAACTTCTTTGGAATGCTGGGATGCCATGAAAAATATGAAACACTATTTTAAATATACAATTTTTTCAATGATGGTTTATGCCTTAAAACATAAAAGTGGAAGCAGCAAAAATGGAAATTAAAACTACAAAAGTCTGTTGTGAAATTTTCCTTTTAAAGAAATAAAATTAATTTAAATAGAATTAGCTGAAGACATTAATCTCTTTTAACAATGTACAAATAGCGGTTAAAGCATAGGATTTACATGAAAAAGAAATTTAAAACATTTTTAAAAGTTAAAGTAGTAGTAAAATTCTAAACTCCGTTCTTTTTTAGCATTTTTGTATTATTTTAAATATCCGAGCACAAAGCTATTCTTTTTAATGTAAAGTTTTGCTCTAAGCTCTGTCTCTCCAAATTTTTGCTGCATTTCAAATGCCCTAACTGTTTTTAATTCAAAGTTATATAAAATGTTATTACTGCAAAAATGTCTCTTGAAATCCAAAATATGCTTTTTGCAAATAAAAAAATGAATTATTTTTATCTTATGGATCAGAATTTGTACCGAATAAGTAAAATAAGTACTAAGTTATCGATAAATATGTATGAAATATCCGTAAAATGTTGTACAAACAAATATTTAAAAATAATACATACATCACATAATAAACCAAATATTAAAAATCCGTCATTAATTTTTTTTTTCAATTTAAAAAGTATTTGTACAAATAGCCTTTTGTTAAAAAAAAAATTTTGCTGAAGTTAATTTTCAACATATTTTTGAAAGAGAATTAAAATGAGAATTAGTTTGCGCTTATAAAAAATGTAACTGTGAATGAATGCTTTTACAGCTAACAACCTTAAATATCTGATTAAATTTCAACAAGAAATAATGAAAATAATCAATTATTTCCTTTTGAAAGAAAAACGCATGAACATTTATTCAAAATTTTTCGAATAATTAATTCCTTACAGGAAAGTATACTCATTTTAAAATACTTTGAACTAATTTTTTTCTCTTCTAATTAATAATTTTTATTCTTTGCATAACTCTAAAATGTATTTTCATTAAATCCTTTGTCTCATTAGAAGCTCTCTGGGAATACCGTATTTAGATGCTTCAGCAATTTTCCTAAAATTCATTTTAAAAATAGACTATTTAAATTTTTTTTTTTCAATTGTTTAAAAAAAAACATCACAAAGAAAAAACCCATTGTAATCAGTTATTTTAAATAAAAATTATGTAGTTAATTTTTTGGTTACTATCTGAAATAAGAGATCACATTTTAGAAAAAAATAGGCCATTTTTATTAAAGTATGTTAATTTTCGAAATTCATTTATTATAGATTATTTTTTTAACTCATGTTCGTATAATGTTGTTGTTGTTGTTGTTACCTATATCTTTATTAGAACTCAATCCATACAAACTTGGCCACTTACCGTAGGGAAGAAAAATAAACTTTATTAATAAAAAATTAAAAAAGGTAAAGACCAGATATTCTTAACAAAAATGGCCAAAAAGCCTTAAAAGCAGTTAAAAACAAGTTAAATGTCCTAAGGATAAAAATTTAAAAAAGCTAGAAGCAACATAATGTAAGTTTAAATGGCAAGTTTGGTGTGTAAAATCGTAAGTTTTCTTTGATTTTAGAACGTTGAAATTAAAATACTGAATTATAAGCTCTAATTACGTTAAATTTCATAATTCAATCGATATTAGAACTCACTGCTAATCAAAATCCCTATTTCTGGCAATATTAAACAGTTGCTGTTGTTGTTACCTATGATTTTATTAGAATTCAATCCCTACAAATTTGGCCACTTGCAGTAGAAACAAACAGAACATATAAGCAATTAAAAAAATTACCAAGGGAAAAGACCAGATATTCTTAAGAAAAACGATTAAAAGGCCTTAAAAACAGTTAAAAACATTTTAAATGTTCTAAGGATAAAAATGTAAAAAGTTAGAAGCACCATGATAAAGGCCCTTGTGATCAGGACATGTTTTTCTGACTCTTCAGTAATGAATACCCACATCACCATTCTGTTCACATCACCATTCTGTTGATTCCAGTTCCGAGCAAACAAGTAGATGGATCTTATTCATTTCATTGTCTTACATAAAACACATAAATCAGAGTTTGTAGTCCCTATTTCGGCCAGATGTTCGGTCATCCAATCGTGACCAGTTCTTAGTCAAAAATTAGCAATATCCTCTTTGAAATTTTTTCCATTAATTTTTTTCAAGTCATCCCCTATTGTCTCCCCCACACTTTTCTTTGGTGTTAGGTAATAATTCATTAATACATGATGACTTAATTTTGTCTCGTATAGTTCTTCTAAAAGAATAAAGGTTGAAAAACATAACAAAACATAACTTTTAAATATTAAAACATATTTTGTAAACATCTACAGATCTAACTAGGGAAGAGACAGAAGAGAGAAAATTATAACTGGTAACTTTTCATTAATGCCTGTAACTGCTTTTGTATTTATGTACTATCTTCCTATTGAGCATGATTTTATACAGCCCCTATAATATATGAATAAAATCAGAAATTTCATATGGGAATGGATTAATAATATTCCCTTTGTTTCTTATAGGAAAAATTCGTTTATTATGACTAAAATCCTTGAACTGATTAAGGGCGTATAACATGGTGCCCCTGCACAGAGGTTATGAAATTTACGTTTACATTCAATACTGTAAAAGAAGACTAACGTGGTAAAAAAGCTGTCTTGATAACAGTTTTTTATTAGATTTTGTCTGAAGGAGTTATAGTCGATAAATACTGATGGGCTCTTAAGTGTATTAGGTGCCTAAAAATATTTTTTTCAGGTATTACTAGGCCCATAAGATACTTAACTGGGAAAGGTAATTAAGAGTTCAAAATTTCTTAGTCCACAATTTGTCTTATTCCGAAAACAGAATTAATACATACGATTGGATCTATGGTATATTAACTGTGTTGGGAATCCCATATATGGCTATCAAATGTTAGTGTTTTGAAAGGCTCTAGCAAATACTCATCTATCCAAGAACCCGCATTCCAGGAAACAAGCATTTCATCCCGTTGTCTAAATACACAGGTTTGCGTGTCTGTAGATATCCGAATCAGAACTGGCTGTATGCTGTTCATGTATTATCTGTTCAAATAGAAAACTAATGCCATAAATTTGGTTCATAAAAAAAAATATATACTTATTTAAACTTTCATTAGAAAATCATCCTTTTAGTGTTTGGGACATCATATTTTGAAATAATGTTTACATTTCAAAAGAATGTTAAGTTAATTTATTTTGGAAAAATAAAAAAAAAAAAATGGAATAATGCATGAAATACAAATGGAATAAAGTAAGGAAAAAATAAAATAAAAATAAATCTTATAGATCGATATATTTCGAAATGAAATAAATAATAAATAGGATTGAAAAAAAATTATATTGATTTAGAACTTAGTTGATGCACCATTTTTTTTTTTATGAAGAAAATGTGTTTAGATGAATAGAAATTCATTTCTTTTTTTTTGAAATTTTTATCAAATTCATGATTTTTTGCTTTCAGCCTCTGAAACATCAGGTCAAGTATTACTTTTCCGGTAATTCTTCTGGTGACAAATCGTGTAGTTATAAAACAAAGAAAAAAAAAAAAAAAAAATACATAAAAATAATAGATGAGAGACATTGAGAGAAAATAAAATATTACCATTATTTGTAGAGTTAACGCGAAAAAAAGAATATTGCATATTATAATGTACACACACACAAATTAAATTTTCTTTCGTTTCGTATTTCATCGAAATATTATATTTTATCCATACGCACGTAATTGACTTCTTTTATTATCTAATAACATCTTTTTCATATTTTGTTCCAGTAATAGTGAATTATATATGCAACTTAATATTTGGTTTGTCTTAAAATTTACGTTCATTGCATTTTTTACTTTTTAAACTGCTGAGTAATATCTGTTTTTCCCCCAAGATTAAATAAAAAAGAAATAAAATAAGTGAAATTTTTTAACATTATTAACTTCGAGAATAACCTAGTTTATTATGAAAACGCATTGCATTTCACAATTCTCATCGAGTAATAAATCCAATTTATAAAGCGAATCTTGAATTGTGAAACACTTATCTGAATACAAATAAACCAAATGAAAATGTGTTCCAAAGTGATTATTTTTATTCTTCAGTCATTTTCAGTGCTAAGATATTTAAGGAACAAATGAAAAATTTATATATACTTTTTTAAAGATTTTACAAGCGCAGTTTCTTCTAATTAGAGTTCATAAAATTAAACGATAGTGATAATTTATTGTCAGTTTATCTCAACATCATATGGAAAAATTAATTATACCACTCTACTTTAAGGCATGAAACAATGTATAGAACAGCTTCTATTTTCTTAACTTGATGAGTTTTGATTTTTTTTTTTTTCTGTCACCATTTTTTATTTTTTGTTTTCTGAGAATACTAATAAAATAAATTGTTTATTATCGCTATATTTTAATAATATCACATTTATCACTGGGTTATCAAATAATATTTATAATTTTATTTGCAGATCTTTTATTAATATCTTTCATTATTACTTATAGACAGTAATTGTACAATTTAGCAGAACAACGCATTAAAGTTATAAATCGATTAAAGTTTCAAGAAGAATTGTTTTTAATCTAATTTTTTTCAATGTTACGTAAAATGCTTAAGATGGTCCCATCTTATTTGTTTTCTTTTGGTTGCCGGAAAGTACGTGAAACATTTTTTTTTAAATTGAATTTGTAATGCATCATGGGTAATGAAATCAAGAATTTCAAGTTTTAGAGTAGTTCCTTTATAAAAGGTTTAATTTCCACCTTGTAAGCATCTTTTGTTGTTGTTGTTATCGTATCTCTCATGGAAGGAGGGAAGAGGGTGTACAGCTTCTGTTCTGATGGAGCACCCGTAGATAGAAGTCTGACTTCTGCTCCGTAACAATCTCACAGTCATAGGAGACCGGGAACTACGGCTTAAAGTGGATTCGAACCACTACAAACATCCATGACACCGCCGAGACTCGAACCCGAAACCTGTGGTAAACATCTTTTATCGCCTCTATTTAATGCCATTTAAATAAATTGAGATAAAGCAACATGTGAACATACATCTCAAAGCACCTAGTTAATTCAAGTCAAGTATTAGATCGAGGTACAAAAATATGTTTTAAAAGTCAAAATTTTTAAAAATTCAATTTTTCTTATTCAAGTTTAATTTTAAGTTTTCACCTGTTTGCAAATAAATGATTTTTTAAAAAAATATTTAATCGATTAGCTATTTTTGATTGCTATTTACTATTTATTAAAATATCAAGGTTTTTTTAATCAAAATTTAAAATGGTAGCAGTGCGCTTCGTAAATGTTAAGAAAAATTTGGTAAAAAAACAACAAAAAAAGTGAAGTTTTTCTTTTAGTTCGAACTATTTCAAACATCTAGAATTTATGTTTTCCACTTTAAACTGTTTCAAATATTCTTTAGATATCTAGAATTCAGGAGGTTTCAATCTTTTAGTGCGTATTCTTGCATTCATCTTATGTATAGCAAAGAACAGTTCAATAGATGAGAGGTTAATGAAGAAACATTGCCTTCTGACTAGGCTTTCAGAAGACACCACCGTCAAGCGTTTGTATGTCATATGAGAGAAACTAGAAAACTTCACAAAACAGCCTGACTGTTAGAGGTGCTTCAAGTAAGCCCTCATAATCACAATTTAGATATTTTGAATTGAGAAGATTTGAATCTTTCAGTTCGAAATCTAGTATACAACTTTCGTCTAGTTTCTAAAAGCAGTGACTGCAGAAGACCCCTGGTGGTAAATTGTCAACTGAAACTTCCTGCATTCGTTATACAAGCTTTTTCAAATACAAAGCACTTTGACTGTGGTGAATGACCAAAGTTAAAGTGTCTGAAATGAAAATGATGGAAATTCAGTTATGTAACCCAGTGTTACTCACAACACACTACAGGATACCTGCATCAGCATGTTATCATCACAATTTTGAGCAAAAGTCTAGATCTACGTACATATGAATAATATGTATATATGCATGAGCATGCATGTATGATATATATGTATATGTATGCATGATATATCTGTATGTATTTGTATGTATATATGCATGCATGATATCTAAAACTTCATATTATGCTCCCCTCTTTACCAAGTTTAGAGGAAAGACTAAATCGTTATTATGCCCTTGCTGATAATAGACATATGGACGTGATGGTTACATGACTACAGGTCTGGAACCTGGAGGTACCATGGATGTTTATCGTGATTCAGAATTCACTTTAAACGATATGTTCCGGAATCATTATTTCTCATGTACAACAAATGAAATCAAAGTGACAAACCAAAGGATTGTACTCAGGGCTAACAACATTAAAGTATAATATATATACACACCATATTAGGAAATCAAAGGCAGAAAAATCAGACAGATTTAATCCAGATTATTTATATATTAGCCTCACATGGGTCTAGCTGGTAGAAGCTGGTGAGGCAACTTTTGGCCAGTAAGCGGTTGTAGAACTGAAGATGACAAAGGTATAGACATATAAGCTTGCGTCCAACTTCATTCATTGGATTTCGAACCCGATTTTCCTAATTCGGAAACCCAACCCGCTATGCCGTGAATCCCCCTAATTGGATATCAAAGTCGACATAAGTTTCTTTAAATAAAATTAATAACAGCAGCACGATGCATTACAATTTTCTCTTTAAGTTTCCTTTTTCCTTGCTTTCAACAGGCCGAACGGATGGACGTCTCACGCTTCAAGGACCTTTTTCCTCCGCAAAATAAATGCCGCGTTGCGTCAAAAATAAAGGTTTTCTCATTTTGAAAACCGCGTCAAAACTTACAGAACCAAAAATGACAGCGGAAAATATTTTCTCATTAACTTTCCGCTAGACTTGATCGTAAATCACGTCGCCAAGCGGGTGATCGATGGATTCAGTTGCTGAACATTATATTTGTTTATAACACAGAAGAGAATATTGCTTTTGGGGTTTCTTGCTTAACTTCATGGGGGTGCCTAAGCGCTTGGAAACTAATTAATACTTGTCGGACTTTTGCTTTGAAAAAAAACAATGATTTTTTTATTAGTTTTTAAACTGTGGTATTGTTAGGCCTCGTTATTAAAATGTAAATTGGTTTCACCCCATTTTTTTTTTTTTTATTCTTGCCTTATAAGTCCGTTGTTTAAAATAAAGTTTTATTACATGTGGTTAGTAAAAGCAATAACAAAAAGTAAGTTTCTCGTCAATTAGTTTGAACTTAGATAAATTATTTATTTTTTTTATTTTCAAAATTTGCAAATTTAAAAATTGTCGATATTTTTTTCTGATCATTTCCTTAATTTAATTGGTGTCCCTGTGTATACAAATTTAAAATCCTCTCTTGAAAATAATAAAGGCAGTAACTTTAGAGGTTTTGCGGGTATTTGTTAATGCGTAACACAATAAAAAATAAATTTAATTTTCTAAATCTATTTTCATTTTAATTAAAAATATAAGCCAATATTAGAGAAATAATTAAATACAAATGACTGACAGATTATTTAAAAACCTTTTGTATAGCCATAACAATATAATACATAATGAAGAATGGATTTAATAACATAAATGTATGTTAAGTTATTGTTATCTTGTGCCGATCGTCGCTGTAAGGCCTTTATCATTAGATCATTATTTTTGCATGAAGCTGAGCTTACCAAGATGGCACCACGAGGGTCTGTTGTGATATCCTCTAGTTTTAGCACCACAATATTGAACCAATATATGGAAGGATGGCATGGAGGGAAAGGGGATTCACACCCAACTCCATTTCTCTTCTATTCGAAGAATGCACATTCTATTCTATGGATATGTCAAGAGAAAGGAATAGACAGGAAAGATTTCGGTGTTCGGGTGTTACGGCTCAATAGGCAGATTTGGTCATGCTGCGCCAGATAGTACGCCATACTTAACGATAAAATCTTTTAGTAGAATTGTTTCAGTAGATTAGTTAAGAACGTTGCTGCTTTAATTTTTAAGCACCTTGTTAAAAATTTATGTAAAAACTCGTGTCTTTACATCTATGTGGTTAAAATTTGATGGCTAAAATTCCATGCGGTTAAAAACTCAGTACAAAAGTCCTCTCATTTTCATTGTATTCTATCATCCCCATTATCAGAGGATTATCAGTTGCAAAGTTTGATGGAAAAGATGTTATTTTTTAAATGTTTTTCCTATTCAATATATGTTTTGATATTGTCTATTTCAACTATTGACTTTCTCATTTTTCGAGTAAATTTTTTTGAGTTTCAGTTTGGCTTTACTTGCAGACTAACCGGCAATTTAAATAGATGTCGATGGTACTGGACTAAGATTGACAGAAGCCGTGGTGACTGCATATTTGGGTTTTCAGGAGATAACGGTTTCAGTTTTTTCAGAGGAGAGCAATACTTTTTAACAATATTGCTATCAGTAATAATGGAAACAGAACAAATTAGGCAAACAATTATAATGTTTTTCGTAACTGATTTCTTTGTTATTGCAACATAGAAAACAACAGGTTGGAATGAAAACTTATTTGGTTCTCTATAAAGTAAGACCAGAGTTGTTTTGATTTCTCGATTTTTTTCAAGCTGTCATTGTCTTTATGTTTTTGAATTCTGATGGATGAGGCTATTAGTAATTGGCACATCTTCTTTGCAACATGTATATGTATTTGACTCTGATAAGCTCTGTTTAAACAGAATATTTTACCTGTACAAGCATTCTTTAAATGGTAATATTTTTGTTAGCCCAAACTCGGATGCTATTGAAAATGTAGAGTTTTTCAATGCAATTTAAACAGATAGCATTAATATTTCATGGAAAGTAGTGTCATAAAAATACAAAATCAAATGTTTTGAATGAATAATTTCTGATTTGTCCTTTATAATAATTCTTCTGATAGAATAAATTATTTTGTCTTAGGTCTCTATCTGCTATTCAGCGACGCATAGTATATCCTGCACTGATATAACACCTTGATTGCGATTTAGTACTTTTCAGTCATAAACTAATACACCCATATTAATCAATTTTTCAACAAGTAAAAAGGCTTTTTACTAAAGCAATCTACATATTTACATTAACAGGCCTTCAAGTCTTACTGAGTTTATTCACCGATCATAATCTCCATGAAATGCATACAAGACGTTTTTGATTTTAAAGGGCTACATCTAAGAGCCCCTACAATAAAAAAAATCTAGTAAATAACACGGACATTTCAGTTTCCTTTTCTTTGAATTCATGGCCAGGACAGGGAATATTAATCAATGAATCTAATGATGGTGAGTTGTGACCTCAACCACAATTAGCATGGAGCAGCACAGCTAAATCTGGAATTTGTGTCAAAAACCCTAGTCAACCACAATTAGCATAATTCACACAAACTGACAGTTACAGTAACACACACAGCGGCCTGGTGGCCAATTGGCTAGCGATCTGGTCTTTGGTACCACAAACTTCAGGTTCGAATCCTGGCTGTAGTAGAGTTGTTTGTTAGTGCTTTCGAATCCACGTTAAAAGGAGCCTGATGGCGAGTAGTTAGCACTCTAGCTCTCGGTACGATAGGTTTCGAATCCAGGCAGAGCCATGGAGGCCTGTAGTTGTTTGGGTTCCACTTTAAGGCGTAGTTTCCTGTTTCATATGTCAGTAGAGCGTCACAGAGCCCAAACTGTAAAGGGGTAACTCAGATCTAGTCTGATGTGGTGTGGTGTAGTAGTGGTCGTAATTCACGTTAAAGTATAGGTATCGGGATAATTAGCCTAAAGTAGGCAGAAAAATTACCTTAGAGCCAGTAACCAAATCAATAAAACACAGTCAATTATCCTGTAAGGTACGCTTCTTTTCGGTTCAATGATCGATATATTCTCTAAAATAGCAGCAATATGAATTTAAATATTCTGATGTTTGTAAAATATTTAACGATAAAACGCGAATAATTTAATTTTAAATAGATGCTTATAATAGGCTTAGAAATAAAAAAAAAAAAAAAAAAAACTCAGTAGAAAAAAAAAATTAAATTAAGAGTACATAAAAAGGAAAGGAAATAAAACGAGACAAAATAAATCGTTTCCAAATAAAATACTTTGTAACTGTTTCAGAAATTTACTTTGAAAAAAGACGCATGTGCAGATTTTTTTCTCTTTTCGCCGTTCATCAGTTAAACGAAAATGTGTCGCTTTAAATTAAATACTTGTTTCATTTATTTCAGGTGTTTCCTTCAAAGAAACTTAGGCAATGGATTTGCAGCAGACAAAAGGGATTAAATCTTTATAAGTACTTAATTTTTCAATTCCTACGTATTAGTTCAAACTCTCCCTATATATGTTTATATATCTTGTTCAAATTTTTAATTTTTAATAAAATACTTTTATTCATCCACTCAAGTTCAAATACTTTTTTTTTTAAACTTGTAGTGGATGAAACTGGATGTTAATGCAGTTTTTTCGAATATTAATTCATTCATTAAATTTAATTAATTTTGCCCCTTAATATTGCGATTCTGTCATATGTATATACATATTTATATTAATTATAATTATTTAATAAAAAATAAATAAAATAACATGTTTCTTTGTTGACCTATGTAGGAATTGACTTTAATTTTTTTTATATTACTTGTTTAATCGGTAGACGAATTGTAAAGATGGATGAATCAATTAGAAAAATCAAGATTTCTAACAACATTGGATTTTTATTTAAATTCATTTGTTTTAAAACCGTCAAAATATGTGAAATATTTAATCTTTACATTAAAAATTAAGTTTTGTATATTTTCAATTCTAACTGTAATTTCCATGCATTACATTTCACAATTTTTTATTATCAATTCGAATAGTCTAGCGCTTGACTCGTGGCTCAGTGATGGGTGCGCCGCTGGTGAGTTAATACGCTCGCGGCGTTGTTGCAGTCACTGTTTAAAAACGAGGAGGCTTGATGGCGTTTGGGATGTTCAGCATCTTGTGCCGTTAGTAGGACTAATTAGTGGGAGTTTTCCGGGTTTTTCCCATACGATATGGAAATGCGGGGTAGTTCACTCGAACCCCCCTCCTCTCCCAGACTACACTGTCTTCCTTCTTTAACTACACGGAGCAGAAGTCAGCTTTTTTAAAAAATTTCTAACAGATTCGATCTAGGTAATTTAAGAAGCAAGTTTAAAATTGAGGTTATTAAAACTCTCTTAGTTTTTAAAAAATAGCAAATATTAAATATATATCATATATTTAAATATATATTAATTAATTAAATATTTAAAACTGATTAAAGCTTGTTTTGAAAATATATTACATATATCGATATAAGAAGTAACATATTGTATAGAAGTACATCGTGTAGAAGTATATATCGTAGCGTATATATCAGTAATTTTAGAAGCAAGTTTAAAATTATCTCTAATTAAACTCATGTCCATAAATTAAGGATAATTCAGAATCACACAGAAATTGAACTCTAAAATAAAAATTTCACCTGTAGAATTATCACACACTTCTTGAAGAAGAATATGCAAATTACAGGAAACCACCAGATGGCGCGGATAGTACGTCACAATGACGGGAGTGTAAGAGAGGGGTATATAAGGAATGGTGGCAAAGAAGTAAAATTGTTCACAAGCGCTTTAAAAAGCCTTTCAGTGCTATAACCGCATATTTATGGCACAAAGGAAGCATTTGGATGATTTTTACGTGGTAGAATTATCGGATGACTGGAATGTGGACGTACCCAGCTGGAAGTATCCGAGGAACTTGGAATCTCCCAGAGTGTCATCTCCAGGCTTTGGCAACGATTCCAAGATGATGGTAATGTGAGTAGATGTTACAGCACAGGTCACCCCGAGTTACAACGCCGAATGAGGACCGGTATTTAGCAGTTACTGCCAAAAGAAACAGACGAAGCACAGCATCAGACCTGTCTCGTCAGCTCTCTTCAGCTACCGGTACGACAGTTTCAAGGCAGACCGTGTTGGCAGACACTTAAGGCACATTGGTCTATATGCTCGTAGGCCTGTCAGATGTGTTCCACTTACCGCAACTCACTGTCGCCTGTGATTAACCTGGAATAGAGAGCATGCATTGCGGACACCGCAACAGTGGTCTTGTGGGATGTTTTTCGACGAGTCCAGGTTTAGTTTGCAGTCCCATTCTCACCGGACTTTCATATGGAGAGCGCCAGGTACCCGTTACCACCAAGAGAACACCATTGAACGATACCGTTACGGTGGTGCAGGAGGGCTCGTTTGGGGAGGAATTATTCTTGGTTCCAGAACTGACCTGCATGTTCAGAGTGTAACGATGACAGGCCACATCTATCGGGATGTCATTCTGGAACAACATGTACGTTTGTTTCGGGGCGCCATGGGTGCTGAATTTCTGTTTATGGATGACAACACCCGTCCTCACCGTGCAAACATTGTAGACGAATGCCTTCAATTGGAGGATATCACCCGTATGGATTGGCCAGCATACTCACCGGGCTTGAATCAATAGAGCATGTGTGGGATATGCTTGGACGACGAATTGCAGATCGTCAACCCCTCCCACCTGTCAACCGGAACTTAGAGAGCATTGCTTGATGAGGGGTGTAATATTCCCCAAGATCAGATTGATAATTTGATACTCAGCATGCCTAGGCGTTGTAAGGCCTGTATTGCATCGCCCGGGAGACATACTCCATATTAACCATCGTAATAACCATGTTATACTGTTTTTTGTAAATAGGTTTTTTTTGAAATTTGCTCCAGGGAGTAAAAATCGCAATTTTATTAATTATGTCAAACATATAGCATCTTTTTTTGCTCTTTACCTTTTGTTTAATAAATAAACTTTACAAATAAGTCAAATTTGTTTTGCTTCTGTCTCTTTCTTTGCCTGAACTCCATTATCTTTAATTTTTGGACATGAGTGTATTAGAACTCTCTCACTTTTTAAAAATAAATAAGTAATGAATCCCTTGAGGGTTTTATAATAGAACACAGACACCAGACAAAAATATGTATTTAAAAATGCAAAAACTAATCTCTGAATTTCAGTGCTCATTTTATTTTATTAACACAATTTGGAAACATGTCATTAAATAGTAAATATATTGATAAGGAGAGAAAGAAAATTCAAAATATGATCCTACATAGACCAAAAAAGACTACACTATTGTACTGGTAGTATCCAGTGTGAAATAATTAACAAGGTTCATTGTTCCACGAGATGATGCTACATAGACTGTGAAAAAGATGATCCTACATAGACTGTCAAAGATGATCGCTACATAGACTGTCAAAAGATGATCCTGCATATACTGTCAAAAGATGATCCTACATAGGCTGTCAAAAGATGATCCTACATAAGTCAAAAAATGATCCTACATAGCTGTCAAAAAATGATCCTACATAGACTGTCAAAAAATGATCCTACATAGACGGTCAAAAGATGATCCTACTTAGACTGAAGAAGACTACACTACTGATGTAGTAGTACCTGTGTGAAATAATTAACATGATTCAACTGGTCCATGAGCTATGGACATTGAATAACGATAATTAAATCTCATTAAAGCTTGTTTTTTATATTTCTTAGAAACAAGTTTATAATTATCTTTAATTATTAACTGTATTTAAAAATCTTCTCACTTCAATACTCGCTTTTGTATTACATATTACTTTTACTACATTATTAATACAATTTGGCAGCATCTCATTAAATTGTGAATATATTAATAAGGAGAGAAATGAAATTCAAAAGATGATCCTACGTAGACTGAAGAAGACTACACTAGATTTAGGAAGGCGTGAGCAAGGTTAATGAAATAATGAGCAAGGTTCAATAGTCCATGCGTTGATCCTACGTAGACAATCAAAAGATGATCCAACATAGACTGAAGAAGATTACACTACTGAAGTAGTGAAATAATCAACAAGGCTCAATTGTCCATGCGTTGATCCTACGTAGACAATCAAAGATGATCCAACACAGACTGAAGAAGACTACACTACTGAAGTAGTAGCACCTTGTGTGAAATAATCAAAGGTTCACTGGCCCATAAGATGATCCTACATATACTAAAGAAAACTGCACTACTAAAATAGTAGCACCCTGTGTGAAATGATTAACGATGAGCTATGAACATTGAAAAAAAATTAAATCTCATTAAAGCTTGTTTTTTGAAAATTCCTTACAGATATCGATCTAAGTAATTTAAGAAGCAAGTTTGAAATTATCTCTAATTATTAAAGTCTCTCACTTTATAAAAATAAGCAAATAATGAATCCCTCGAGGGTTTTATAATCAGACACCACACCACACAAAAAACAAGTATATAAAAATACGAAAACTAATCACAAAATTCCAGTGCTCGCTTTACATTATTAACACAATTTGGCAACATCTCATTAAATTGTAAATATATTAATAAGAAGAGAAAGAAAATTCAAAAGATGATGCTACATAGATAAAATTGATCCTTTTTTTCTCTCTTTCTCCTTTTACATAAGCATTTAGATTATGTATGCATTTCAAAAGAATATTGACAGATAAGCAAGAAGCTTCCAATTAGAGTAAAGTGCTTTCGCTTGCTTCATACACAGTAGCTGTAAAGGGATTTTTTAAAATCCATCCTTTTTACTTCAAACCAATTTTAATGGTTGTATGCGAGGAAAAGCCGAGCTAAAGAGTCTTTACGCGGCTGCTGTCAAAACGATGATGGTGCTATAATGTGAATTTGAATTGCTAATCTAATATTTAACAGGGTTTTTGACACTAAGAATAGCAGTGGGATGCTAAAAAGCCACGGAGGAGTTTTTATTTCTTTTCGTAATTTTTCTTAATATAAGCATACATAAAATGCCATTATTTTCTACTCTGGGGCTTTATAATACTAGAAGAAAAGCAATTTAAATAAGTAGAAATTGAAAATGGTTGTGGTTCCATTATCACACATATAGAATATTAATATATGACACATATTTCTTCTAAACAATTAATTTTCTGAAGAAGTTTGAATGAGCTGGTATTAAAAAGCGTAGATATATTCTAAATTAAAATGCATTTCGAATGTTTTTCGGTTTTAATTTTTTTAAAACAGTGATTTTTTAAAATTTAGTGAGTCTTTAGTAAAAATAATGTTTTGTATTCTTAGAAAAATATCTATATTTTGTTTAATTCTAGGTAGCTATTGCAATAGAAACCTGAATTTAAGCGTCACTGATTAATAAAAAAGTAAAAATATTTTCGGATATCAGGCTCATTTACCTAATATCATTTGACTTTTATTGGCCAATTTGTACCAGATTCAGCGTTACTTAGGTATACCAAGGGGTGATTGGTACATTAATCACGTTTTACCGCTCACAATTTTAAATGCCCGACTTGTGGGTCATTTGCAACGTTACACCCCTGATAATTATTAGGACTAAGATTTAATCTGATGGCGGATTTTTGTAGACACTATTTCAAAATCACGAAGAGACGCGATGGTGTTTGTGATGTTCAGCATCTTACCTCGTGAGTCAGACTAACCTAGTTGGTCTGTAACTCGGTCTAGTTGGAGTTTTCCGAGGCTTTCTCTATACTATGCCCATATAGGAGATAATTCCGTCTAAAAGTCCTCACGAAAGGCACTGCTCTAGTTCTTCAGTGACACGGAGCTAAATCAGACTTAATATCTACGGGTGCTGGATCATAACAGCAGCTGCTCCGTCTTCCATAAGAAAACAAGGTTCATGGACTTGGTCTAAATCGTACTGTCGGCCAAGTTGGATAAAACAACACAAATGTGAATTAACTCTTCTATGTAAAGCATATCAAGAAGTCACACCATCCCAAAAGCATCATTTGTAAAGCATATCACAGTCAATTTTAGAGAAATTTAATAATTTCAATAATTTCCAAATAAATAGAATAATTTTATAAAAGGCAAAAGGCTTGTATAAGAAATAAAGCAATTCGATGGAGATTGTGTCAATAAGTACCCCCAAATGATTGGATATGAAATTACCTATAAAACCCATCCCGGGAAACAAGATTTTCCTTAATCACCTTCATCTGCCTTTCCTTTTGTGAAACATTAGTGAAACAACCGCTCCACTAAATTTGAAAAATACCATTAAGTATCTCTGTAAAGGAATATTGTGACTTTTTCTATAAAGAGTGAAGGGACTTGATTGCCGAGTAACTAGCTCTCGATGCCACAGGTTTTAGGTTCCAGCCACAGGTGGTGCCTTGGATGCTAGGAAGGTAGGAGGTTATGAATCAACCTTAAACCGCAGGTCCGGGTGTTATGTGACTGTCGGGCGTAGTGCTGGAAATCTTATCCTATAAAAAGAAAAAATCTTATGGTTCGAAATCTTTTATTAGGCAGAGACCTTAGCCAACCATGGGGCTGTTGCGTCATTGAAGAAGAAAGATAGATAAATATATATTTTTTCCCACGATGTACTTCATGATACCTCTACTTCTTCGTGATTCTCTTATTCAAGATCAAAGAAAAAGCTGTCATTAATCATAGACTTTTTAAATAAAAAAATTTTATACGTATCCTTTTCTGTATGTTTAGAATCATTAAAAATTGATATATATGAGATTAACTATATTTTGAATCGATTGTGCTAAATATATCAGAATTAAAATTAACCATATTAATTATTTAATTAATCGTCATTAATTAACTTAATTAATCCGCAATGTTAAACTATAAGTTTCTTTTAAGCTATTTCAAATGTCCTTTATATGAAGATCTCAATTTTTATATTATCGTAGGGAGCTTCATTTTTTTGGATGATTTTAGATATGACTTAAAATTAAAATTGTTTGGGATAATTTCTTTAGTACTTCCTCTCAGTCCAATCACAATTAAAACTCATTTTCTGACTGATATGTCTCCCATAAATAAATCACAAATAAATCCTTTGTCTTATAAGGAACTTTAAGAGTGCCAGAAACCCCTCACAAGCATGCTGTATGAAAGACAAAATGAAAAGGTCTCATGAGAAGGTTGACTGTTAGCGCCAGATGCTGACACACGCTGTCGCATTTTCTATCAAGTCGATTTCTGTTTACCTATTCAGCCACTTAAAAGAAAAACGTAAATAGTCTCTATATTATGAGATTACAGAACTCTAGGTGAACATTTGCTATTCAACGAAATGGTTCTGCAGAAAATAATGCGTGTTAATTCTCGATAAATTAAAAGTCCCGACTGAGAATGAAACGAACTGGTTTGCCTGTAGAAGAAGTAAATCATCAATCTGAGAAATTTGTTGCATTCATTTATTTTTTTTTATTTTATTTCTGAGCGTTGGAGTCGCCACAATTTCTAGGAATATTTGCAACACATTATGTTTATTTATTTATACATTAGATTTTGTTTCATTATTAAAGAGTTTCGAAAATCATCCGCCCAAATAAAAAAAAAATACTACAAAATAATTTCTTAAAAGAAGTTCAATTGATTCAATTAAATACAATAGTGGCTTATTTATTAGTGCGTTTGGAAATCTCTCAGATTGCGGATAAATTTAAAAACTTTCCTAGCAACAGAAGGTAGCAGTAGATTCGAAACCGTACTCTTCTTAACGCCATCATAGTTTCTAATTTTCACTATAACTAACAATTTTTAAGCACATTTGTAACTTATAGATTTTACTGTTTATTTTTTATACTTTAAATTTTGTTTTTATAATTATAGAATTTCGATAATAACCACTCCAATTTGATAAACAATAGTTCACATCACTCAACAATAACTAACATTGTAGTATTTGTGTGTGTGAAAATGATATGCTACTTCTTTTTCTTCTTCATATCACTTTTTGATTGAGGCAACGATAATATGCAGTCAGTTTTCCTAGTAGTATTTTCCAGTATAACACATAAATGTGGGACAATTAACCTAAATGTCCTTTGGAAAGGAATGTACAATCCCTTATCTTCTGTCAGTGGGCTGTTCGTGGCATACACAATTTAAACACGAGGCCTCCATGTTCACTTAAAAAATATACATAAAAATTTTTACAAAACAGCAAATGCAAATTAGATTAATGTTTCTCTTAAAATTTCGTTGAAGAGCTAATGTATTCATTGAGAAAACCTTTCAGTCACAAAAACATAAATAAATACCGGAAGGTATGTAAGGGTTCAAGATATCATCAAGTTCTAATCAGTTAAACACCGTAAATTTCCTGAAGCACTTTCCAAAAAAAACCCCGCTTTTTACTCTTATTTTTTTAATAAAATATGGGACTTTACATCCAATTACTTTCAACACTTTTCATAGCAAATAAAAGTATCTCCCCAGCTAAGTGCAACACTCGTTTAAGATGCTCGGTATCTTATTTTGAGAAAAAGCCTTTGCAAGTCTAAAGCCTTAAGAAAAAATTAAAAAATAAAAAAAAAGGGAAGAACCCAGATACTGAGTTGAAGAAAAAAAAATGGAGTTCAGAACATAACTGGAGGGAAAGTTTCGCGTTTTTCATATTCAAATGAAGCAGGGAGGGGAGAAAATAAGGAATCTTCCTTTCAGGCGAAACTTTTTTACGAGACTTTGTAAAAAAATGTATATAAAAAGTGTTTTAAAAATGAAAGCTCGCCAGCGATGCATTCAATTTTAAAGTAGTAATTACTAGTCTAAAAGAGAAATCGAGCAGTGAAAAGGAACTTCTCAACGAATGCATGCTTTAAATTTTTTTCTAGGAAAACTTGATAGCTCTGAGCATTAAGTGAGCTTTTTCATTTATTGCGGTTATGCATAGAATATTTTGTTTGAAAGCAAGAAGTGAAGATATGAAAAGAGATAACGAGCGAATTTTATTTTTAAATTCATTTTCACCAGGATAATATTATGAATTTCTGGAGGAAATGAGTAGCAATTAAATAAGAAACTTCATGCATGGAGGCACTGGTAAAGTGATATGCTACAGTAGCTCAGGTTAAAACTCAAAGAGGAGATTCGATTTACGACTCAACATGATTAAATTCTCCCATATTAATAAATTAGATAGCCTAGAGATATTATGTTCATTTGTCAGCTAATGTCCGTTTGTAACTATATGTCACATATTGCCATGCTAATTTGTGGCATTTAGTTATGAAACCTAAAATCGCACTGTCTTCATTAGTTTCCTATAATTGAACAATGTATTCCCTTCATACAGATCTAACGGCCTAGTGGCTGGGCTCCATGACATAGGCTTTGGGTTCTAGTACCGGAGGTGCCATGGATGTTGTGTGTAGAACACTACGCGTTTGGAGCGCAAGCCTTTCTTGAGAGTTGGTTGGTGCCATGAATGTTGCTGCCATAGTGGTTTGGAACTCCGCTTTAAGCAGTAAGTCCGGAACAAATTTGAGTTTGAATGTTGAGTTTTGGACTGACAAGAGTACGCCGTAAAAATAAAAAGATTTCACGGGACTGTTGCACGGGACTGTTGTTGAATAAAAGTAATAATTCTTATATTTTGTGTGTGTGAAAATGATATGCGTCTTTTCTTCTCTATATCACTTTTTGATTAAGGCAACGATAATATGCAGTCAATTTTCCTAGTAGTATTTTACTGTATAACATGTAAATGTGGGGTAATTAACCCTAAATGTTCTTTTGAAAGGAATGTACTCTCCTAATCATTTTAATATTCATATTTTGTATGTGTGAAAATGATATGCTACTTCTTTTCTTCTCCCTATTGCTCTTTTTATTAAGGAAACTAGTGCTATGCAGTGCTAGTACTAGGCTGGATATGCAGTCAGTTTCACAGTAGTATTTTCTTTTTTTCTGTGTAGTATGTGGGACAATTAACCCTAAATGTTCTTTAAAAAGAAATGTACTCCCTCATTATCTTAATACTTAAATTTTGTGGGTATGAAAACGATATGCTACTACTTTTCTTCTCTATATTACATTTCATTTAATTCAAAGCTAATATAGTGATAGGATAGTATTTCCCTAATAGTATTTTCCTTTGTAATACGTAAATGTGTAATAATTAACCCTAAATGTCTTTTTGTACAGGACCTTGTACTCTCCCTATCATCTTATTATTTATATTTATTATCTGAGAAAATGATATGCTACTTCTTTTCTTCAGAATAATGCTTTTTATTTAAGACAATGCTGTTATACAGTCAGTTTTCTTAGTAGTATTTTCCAGCATAACATATAAATGTGGAAAAATAACCTTTAAATGTTCTTTTGGAAAAGGATGCACTCTCCTTAATCATATGGCAGTGGCTATTGGTGGCCTACACAATTTCAATAAGAAGCCACCTATGTTCACTTAAAAAAATAAACATAAAATGATTTTTTTACAAAATATGTAATAAAAACAACTATGCTACTTAGTATTTTACTCAGTAGTATTTTCTAGGATAACATATAAATGTACGACAATAAACCCCAAATTGATCCTAATTAAACCCTTTTTTGAAAAGGTATGTATCCCCCATCATCTGTCAGTGGGCTGTTCGTGGTATACACAATTTAAAAGCGAGAGACGCATGTGTTCACTTTTAAAAATATACAAAAAAATGTTTATAAAATATGTAACAAAAACAGCTAATGTAAATTAAATTAATATTTCTCTTATAATATCAATGAAGAGATAATGTATTCATTGAGAAAAGTTTCAGTATAAAAACATAAAATTCGTTCCGGAAAGTATGTAAGGGTTCATGATATCATCAAGTTCTAACCTAGTTAAACACCGTAAATTTCCTGGAAGCACTTTAAAAAAAAACCAAGATTTTAATTTTTATTTTTTTTAATAAAATATCTGACTTACATCCAATTACTTTCAACACTTTTCATGCCAAATAAAAGTATCTGCCAGCTAAGAAATTGCAACACTCGCTCTCGGTATCTTATTTTGAGAAAATGCCTTTGCAAGTTTGAAGCCTTAAGAAAAAAAAAACACATTAAAATAAAGAAAAGAGAAGAACCCAGATACTGAGTTGAAGAAAAAAAAAAAAAAAAATTGGGATTTCAGAATATAACTGAGGGAAACTTTCGCATTTTTCATATTCAAATTAAGCAAGAGGGAAAGAAAAAAAGGAATCTTCCTTTCAGGCGAAACTTTTTTACGAGACTTGTAAAAAATGTATAGAAAAAAAGTGTTTTAAAATGAAAGCTCGCCAGCCATGCATTCAATTTGAAGTAGTAATTTCTACCTAAAAGAGAAATCGAGCAGTGAAAAGGAACTTTCAACGAATGCATGCTTTATTATTTAATTTTTTGGAGAAAATTGATAGCTCTGAGCATTAAGTGAGCTTTTTCATTTATTGCGGTTATGCATAGAATATTTTATTGAAAGCAAGTAGCAATGATATGAAAAGAGATAACGAGCAAATTTTAGTTTTACCCCATTTTTTTACAACGATAATATTATGACATTCTGGAGGAAATGAGATAAATGAGATAAATGAAATGAGATAAATAAAAAAACTTAATGCATGGAGTAAAGTGATATAATAGAGTAGTTCTGTTTCAAACTCAGCGATGAGATTCGATGGCATTTTTTCAACATGATTAAAGTCTCGCGCATTAGTCAGATAGCCTAGATGTATTACGTCCGTCTGTCAGTTGCATGCCATGCTAATATAACGACATATAGTTATGTAGTAACTACAAATTGCGCTGTCTTTTAATTTTCCTATAATTGAACCATGTATTCCTTCATATATACTTAATTGCAGATAGTTTGATTACTTGACACAGGCATCGGGTTCGAGTCACGGAGTTCTTCTAGATGTTGTGTGTATAGTTCTATGTGTGTGGTGAGTTGGTTGGTGTCATGAATGTTGGTGCCACAATTAGAATCCGTTTTAAAACCGTACGTCTTGAGCTAATGTTGGGTAGGGTTTAGCGTACGACTAAAAAAAAAAAATTATCCACGGAACTGTTGCAGCAACGAGGAAAAGTAGCAATACTTGAGGGTGGGAAAATGATATGTTACTTTTTTTTCTATTACTTTTTGTATAAGCGACGCTATTATACAGTCATATTTCCTAGTAAAATTTACTATATAACCTGTAAATGCCCTAAATTCTTTTTTGAAAGGGATATATTCTTCCCAACATCAGTCACTGGAATTTTCATTTGAGTAAAATATTTAAACGCTACAAGCACCTATGGTGGCATAAACAAACATACATAAAAATGTTTACAAAATATGTAATAAAACAGCTAATATAAATTAAATTAATATTTATCTTACAATTTCAATGAAGAGAAAATGTATTCATTGAGAAAAGTTTTCAGTAAAATAAAAAACATTAATAAATACCGGAAGGTATGTAAGGGTTTATGATATCATCAAGTTCTAATCTAGTTAAACACCGTAAATTTCCTGAAGCACTTTAAAAAGCAAGATTTTTATTTATATTTTTTTATTAAAATATCTGACTCCAATCCAATTACTTCAACACTTTTCATGCCAAATAAAAGTATCTGCCAGCTAAGAAAGTGCAACACACTCGCTTACATGCTCTCGATATCTTATTTTGCGAAAATGCCTTTGCAAGTCTGAAGCCTTAAGAAAAAATAATATTAAAATAAAGAAAAGGAAGATCCCAGATAACTGAGTTGAAGAAAAAAATTGTGCAAAGCGAAAAAACTGAGTTCAGAATATAACTGGAGGGGAAGTTTCGCGTTTTTCATATTCAAATGAAGCAAGAGGTGAATAAAAAGGAATCTTCCTTTTCACGAGAAACTTTTTACGAGATTTTGTAAAAATTTGTATAAAAAGTGTTTTAAATGAGATCTCGCCAGCGATGCATTCAATTTAAAGTAGTAATTTCTACTCTAAAAGAGAAATCGAGCAGTGAAAAGGAACTTCTCAACGAATGCTTGCTTTAAAAATTTTTTTGGGAGAAACTTGATAGCTCTGAGCCTTAAGTAAGCTTTTCTCATTTATTGCGGTTATGCATAGAATATTTAGCTTGAAAGCTTTAAGTGAAGATATGGAAAAAGATAACGGACGAATTTTTATTTTTTTAAATTTTTTTGACCAGGATAATATTATGAAATACTGAAGGAAATGAAAAGCAATTAAATAAAGGAACTTAATGTCTGGCGCACTGGTAAAGTGATATGCTAGAGTAGCTCAAGTTCAAATTCAACGATGGGACTCGATGGCAATTGTGTCATCGAGATTAAGTCTCACGCATTAATAGTCAGATAGCCTAGAGATATTATGACCGTTTACCAACATGTTTCATAACGTTATATAGCGTATGGCATAGTTATAATATGTAAATGTGGAATAAAAGAAAAAGTCGTTTTAAAGAGGAATGTACACTTCCCATTATCTTAATATTTATAATTTATGTGTGTGAAAAGATATGCTACTTTCTTTTTCTTCTTCATTTTTTTGTTAAAGTCGACGCTGTTATACAATATATCTTATAAATAGTTTTTCCTGTATACAATGTAAATGTTGCTAACACAAAATGTCGTTTTGGAAAGGAATGTACTCTTCCCATCATCTTAATGTTTATATTTTGTGTGTGTGAAAATGATACATTACTTCTTATCTCTCAATATTACATTTTGTTTAAGGCAAACGCGTTTATACAATCAGTTTTCCTAGTAGTATTTTACTGTTTATAGCATGTAAATGTGAACCAATTAACCCTAAATGACCTTTTGCTCCTTTGTTCGTGGCATACACAATTTAAATACAAGGCCGCTTATGTTGACCTAAGAAATGTACATAAAATTTGGTTATTAGAAAATATGTAATGAAAACAGATAATTAATAAAACAGCTAAATTGAATTAATCTATCCGTTATAATTTCAATGAGGAGATAATGTATTCATTGAGAAATATTTTCAGTAAAAAAATATAAATAAATGCAGAAAGGTACGTAAGCGTTTATGATATCATCAAGTTCTAATCTAGTTAAACACCGTAAATTTCCTGGAGCGCTTTCAGAAAACCCCGATTTTTATGTATATATTTTTAAATAAAATATCTGACTCACATCCAATTACATTCAACACTTTTTATGCCAGATAAAAATATATCCCAGTGAAAAAGTGCAACACACTCATTTAAGATGGGCCTCCTTTTTTTTATCAGGATAATATTAAGAAATTCTGAAGGAAATGAGTAGCAATTAAATAAGGAACTTAATGCATGGAGGCACTGTTAAAGTGATATGCTAGAGTAGCTCAGGTTCATAGAGATTGCAAAAAGATTGCATAGAGATTATGTCGTCTTGTCAGTGGCATGCCATGCTAATATACGCAACCTCAAAACGCGCTGTCTCTATTAGTTCCCTGTAATTGTCCAACGTATTCCTTCCCAGGGATCTAATGGCTGAGAGACAGCCACTCTAGAGCTCAAAGCCACAAGTTTCAGATTCGAGTCCCGGTGGTTACACAGTTGCGGCTTAAGTCCCATGGATGTTATTTGTAGAGCACTATGTGTGTGCAGCATAGACCTTTTCGAAGAGTTGGTTGGTACCATGGATGTTAGTGCCATACTAGTTCGGAATCCACTTTACAACGTAGGGCTCGGTCTAAGATCAATGTAGAGCGTTGAGCGTAGGACTGACAACTATGTCCTATAAATAAACATCTAATGATCCTGATCTACAAATAGGCAAACAGCCTTTTCCACCGTGGGGTTTTTGCACCATTGAAGAAGAATACTTTTTGCACTTAGAAAACGGATGATTAACAATGGATGTGTACACAACAATAGCATCATCATTTGAATGAAAATGCAGTTTTCTATACGCTAAGGAAATGATTAGCAGTTAAATAAGAAATTTAATGCATGAAGCGCTGGCAACGTGATATGCTAAAGTAGCTCAGGCTCCAAATTAATGATGAGACTCGATGGTGATTGTGCCAATTTGGTTAGTCTCGCATTAATAGTCAGATAGCCTAGAGATATTACATCGTTTGTCGGTCGCATTCCATGCTAATATCTGACTTTTATAGAGTTATGTAACCAACAAATCGCGCTGTCTTTATTAGTCTTCTAAAATTGAATCATGTATTCCTTCATGCAGACATAATGGCCCAATGACTGGGTTCAAGTCCCGGTGCTGCCATGGATGTTGTGTGTATAGCAATACGCGCATGGAGTGCCAGCCTTTCTGGAGAGTTGGTTGGTGCCATGAATGTTTTTACCATAGTGGTTCGGAATCCACTTTTAAACTGTGATCCCGAGCTAATGTGAGGTAGGTTTGAGCATAGGACTGAAAAGTGTATGTCGTAAAAATAAAAAATTATCCAATGAAAAAAATAGCAAGCAATGAAGAAAAAGTAATAATACATTTATTTTGTGTATGTGAAACCGATATGCTACTTCTTTTCTTCTCGATATTACCTTTTGTATAAGCAACACTTTTATACAGTAACTTTTCCTAGTAGTATTTTACTATTTAACATGTAAATGGGCCACAATAACCCTAACTGTCTTTTTGAAATGGTATGAACTCTCCTTTATCATCTGTCAGTGAGCTATTCGTGAGCTACAAAATTTAAATAAGAGGTCACTTATGTTCACTTAAAAATTATACATAAAATATTGTTTATTACAAAATATGTAATAAAAACTACTAATGCAAATTAAATTAATATATCTCTTATATTTTCAATGAATAGAAAATGTATTCATTGAGAAATATTTTTAATAAAAAAAAATACCGGAGGGTATATAAGGGTCATCAAGCTCTAATTTAGTTAAACACCGTAAATTTCCTGGAGCACTTTAAAAAAAGCTCCAGTTATTTTTATTTTATTTTTTTAATAAAATATTTGACTTACATCCAATTACTTTCAACACATTTCATGCTAAATAAAAAGTATCTCCCAGCTATGAAAGTGCAACAAACTCGTTTAAGATGCTCTCGGTATCTTATTTTGCGAAAAATTCCCTTTGCAAGTCTGTAGCTTTAAGAAAAAAATTAAAATAAAGAAAAGGGAGGAACCCATATACTGAGTTGAAGGAAAAAAATTACGCAAAGGGAAAAAACTGGGAATTCAGAATATAACTGGAGGGAAAGTTTCGCGTTTTTCATATTCAAATGAAGCAAGAGAAGGAAAAAAAAAAAAGGAATCTTCCTTTCAGGCAAAACTTTTTTACGAGACTTTGTAAAAAATGTATATAAAAAGTGTTTTAAAAGGAAAGCCCGCCAGCGAAGCAGTCAATTTAAAGCAGTAATTTCTAGTCTAAAAGAGAAATTGAGCGGTGAAAAGGAACTTCTCAACGAATGCAGGCTTTACATTTTTTTTTGGAGAAACTTGATAGCTCTGAGCATTAAGTGAACTCTTTCATTTATTGCAGGTTATGCATAGAATATTTTGTTTGAAAGCAAGAATTGAAGATATGGAAAGAGATGACGAGCAATTTTATTTTTAACCTCATTTTTTTACCAGGACAATATTATGAAATTCTGGAGGAAATGAGTAGCAATTAAATACGAAACTTAATGCATGGAGGCACTGGTGAAGTGATATGTTAGAGTAGCTGAGGTTCAAACTTAGCAATGGAATCAATGGTGATTTTGCTAACACGATTAAAGTCTTTCGAATTAATAGTAAGATAGCCTAGAGATATTACGTTAGTTTGCCGGTCGCATGCCATGCTAATATATGACATATGCTTACTTATGTACCAACAAATTGCGCTGTCTTTATTAATTTCCTATGATTGAACCATGTATTCCCTCATGTATACCTAATGGCCGAGTACTTGATTACGTGCGACAGACTTCGGGTTCGAGTCCCGGAGGTGTCATGGATGTTGTGTGTATAGTACTATGTGTGCGGAACACAAGCCTTTCTATAGAGTTGGTTGGTGCCGTGAATGTTGGTGTCACAGTAATTCGAAATCAGATTTAAACCGTACGTCCTGAGCTAATGTTGGGTAGAGTTTAGCGTTCGACTAAAAATAAAAATTATCCACGGAACTGTTGCAGGAATGAGGAAAAAGTAGTAATATTTGAGGGTGAGAAAATGATAAGCAAAGCTTCTTTTTTTCTATTACTTTTGTGTATGCCACGTTGTTATACAGTCACTTTTCCTAGTACTATCTTAATATATAACTTGTAAATGTGGGACAACTAACCCTAAATTCTTTTTTGAAAAAAATGAATTCTACCCATCTTCTGTCAGTGGGCTGTTCGTGGTATGCAATATTTAAATGCTAGCATAACTATATTCGCAGTAGTACAACTATGTTCGCATAAAATGTTTCAAATTTTTTTACAAAATTTGTAATAAAAAGGGCTAACGCAAATTAAATTAATATATTATAATTTCAATGAGGAGATAATGTATTCATTGAGAAAAATTTTCAGTGAAAAATATATAAATAAATATCTGAAGCTACGTAAGGGTTCATGATATCATCAAGTTCTAATCTAGTTAAACACCGTAAATTTCCTGGAGAAGATAAAAAAACTCCAATTTTTATTTTTATTCTTTTAATAAAATATCTGATTTACATCCCATTATTTTCAACACTTTTCATGCCAAATAAAAGTATCTGCCAGCTAAGAAAGGGCAACACACTCGTTTAAGATGCTCTCGGTATCTTATTCTGCGAAAAATTCCTTTGCAAGTCTGAAGCCTTAAGAAAAAAACACATTAAAATAAAGAAAAGGGAAGAACCCAGATACTGAGCTGCAGAAAGAAAAAAATTGTGCAAAGGGAAAAAAAATTGAGTTCAGAATATAACTGGAGAGAAAATTTCGCATTTTTCATATTCAAATGAAGCAAAGAGGAGAATAAAAAGGAATATTCCTTTCAGGCGAAACTTTACGAGACTTTGGAAAAAAATGAATTTAAAAGTGTTTTAGAATGAAAGCCCGTCAATGCAATACCCGTTGAATGCAGCGATGCATTCAATTTAAAGTAGTAATTTCTAGTCTAAAAGAGAAATCGAGCGGTGAAAAGGAACTTCCCATCGAATGCATGCTTTAAATTTTTTTTGGAGAGACTTGATAAACACTGAGCATTAAGTGAGCTATTTCATTTATTGCGGCTATGCATAGAATATTTTGTTAGAAAGCAAGAACTGGAGATATGAAAAGAGATAACAAGCGAATTTTATTTTGACCTCCTTTTTTTTTTTTATCAGGATAATAATAAGATATTCTGGCGGAAATGAGTAGCAATTAAATAAGAAACGTAATGTATGGAACTCTGGTGACATAATACGCTGGAGTAGTTCAGGTTGACACTGAACAATGAGTCTCGATGGCGATTTAGCCAACATGATTAAAGTCTTTCGCATTAACAGTAAGATAGCCTAGAGATATTACGTTCTTTTGCCACTCGCATGCCATGCTAATATATGACATACAGTTACTTATGTACCAACAAATTGCGCTGTCTTTATTAATTTCCTATGATTGACGATGCATTCCCTCATGCAGACCTATTGGCCGAGTGACTGGGCTGCGTGCCACAGGCTTTGGGGTCGAGTGCGGGCGGTGGCATGTATGTTGTATGTATAGCACCACGCGTGTGGAGCACCGGCCTTCTGGAGAGTTTGTTGGTGCCATGCATGTTGGTACCATAGTGGTTTAAAAACCGCTTTAAACCGTAGTTCCAGAGCTAATGTGAGGTAAGTTTGAGCGTAGGACTGACATACGTATGCCTTAAAAATTAAAAAATATCTACGGAACTGCTGCAGCAATGAAAAAAAAAAAAATTAACAATACTTATATTTTATGTGTGTGAAAATGATATGCTACCTCTTTTCTCCACCAAATTTCGTGTTGTATAAGAAACGCTGTTATGCAGTCACTTTTTCTAGTATTTCATTATATAACATACAAATATGAAATAATTAACCTCCATTCCTTTTTGAAAGGAATGAATCTTCCCTATCCTTTGTCACTGAGCAGTTTGTGGTACACAGTTCAAAGTGGATTCCGAAACACTACAGACATTCAAGGTGCCATCGGGACCCGAACCTGAAACTTGTTGTAACGAGAGTTAAAACGCAGGCCACTTAGCCATAAGGCCCTTTGGAAAGATTGTATTCTCCTTTATCATCTGTCAGTGGGCTGTTTTTTGGCCCACACAATTTAAATAAAAGGCCACCTATGTTCATCTAAGAAAATATACAAAAAATGTTGTTTATTAGAAAATATGTAATAAAAAGCAGCTAACGCAAATTAAACTGAAATATTTCTCGTATAATTTCAATAAAGAGATAATGTATTCATTGAGAAAATTTTTGTAAAAAAAAAAACAACATAAATAAATACCGAATGTATGAAAGCGTTCATGATATCATCAAGTTCTAATCTAGTTAAACACCGTAAATTTCCTGCAGCATTTAAAAAAACCCGATTTTTATTTATATATTTTTAATAAAATATCTGACTTACATCCAATTACTATCAACACTTTTCATGCCCAAATGAAAGTATCTCCCAGCTAAGAAAGTGCAACACGCTCGTTTAAGATGATCTCGGTATCTTATTTTGCGAAAAATTCCCTTTGCAAGTCTGAAGCCTTAAGAAAAAAAATTAAAATAAAGAAAAGGGAGGAACACAGATACTGAGTTGAAGAAAAAAAAATTGTGCAAAGGGAAAAAATTGGAGTTCAGAATATAATTGGGGAAAGTTTCGCGTTTTTTATATTCAAATGAAGCAAGAGAGGGGGAAAAAAAGGAATCTTCCTTTCAGGCGAAACTTTTATGAGACTTTGTAAAAAATGTACAGAAAAATTTTTTTAAAATGTAAGCTAGCCAGCGATGCATTCAATTTAAAGTAGTAATTTCTAGTCTAGAAGGCAAATCGAGGAGTGAAAAGAAACTTCTCAACGAATGCATGTTTTTTTTCTTTTTTTTAAAGAGGAGGGGGAGGGAGGGGGGAGGGAAACTTGATAGCTCTAAGCATTAAGTGAGCTGTTTCATTTATTGCGGTTATGCATAGAATATTTTGTTTAAAAGCAAGACGTGAAGATATAAAAGAGATAACGAGCTAATTTTTTTTTTTTAGCCTCATTTTATTTTTTTTTTCGGTTGTACAACGACGAGCTCCGTGCCCCTTAATAATACCAACTGATGAAAAAGGAGGATGAAGCTCCCTTTACTACCTGCCTTAAGACCTTACCACATGCGTTTGTTTGTTCAAGAAGGATTCTTTTTAATGGTGCAAAAGTCTCATGGTGGGCGAAGGCAGTCTGTCATTTGGCAGATCAGGAGCATCAAATATTTTTCATTTTAATTTGGTGGGCCAGGCCGTCTGTCATTTGGCAGATCAAGAACATCAGATATTTTTCATTTTAATGGGTAGGGTTGTCAAATATTATTTTTCAATGGTGCAAAAGTCATGGTGGGCCAAGGCCGTCTGTCATTTGGCAGATCAAGGATATTTTTCATTTTAATGGGTAGGGTTGTCAAATATTCTTTTTCAATGGTGCAAAAGTCTCATGGTGGGCCAAGGCCGTCTGTCATTTGGCAGATCAAGAACATCAGATATTTTTCATTTTAAGGGGTAGGGTTGTCAGCCCTACAGTGATGTTACAACAGGACCAGACCAGTTTAAATCGGATTCCGAAATACTATAGTACCAACATCTATGGAACCAAACAATTATCCTGAAAGGCCTGTTTTCCATATATGTAGTGTTCTACTCACAGCATCCATGACACCGACGGGACTCGATCCCGCATTCTGTGGCAGGGAGCGCCAGATTTCCAGTCACTTGCTCATTAGCTCCGCATGAAGAATTACGTAGTTCAATTATAAGAAACTAATGAATGCAGCCCGATTTAAGATTATATAATTTTATGTCATACAATAAAATGAAGAAATGATGTTTTCATTGAGAAAAACTTTCAGAAAAAAAATATAAATATGCATTTTAAAAATATGCATGCGGTTTACAAATTAACATATTCTCTCTAGGCAAACTGTTTATTAAAATGGGAAACTTTAATCATGTTGGCATAATCACCGAACATTTATGGTACTAACATTGATGGCGTAAAGACAACTCTCAGAAAGACTCCCACGCGTAATGCCCGACACACAAAATCCATGACACCGCAGGGAATCGAACCCGAAACCTGTGGCACGGGGCGCCAGTCACTCGCCTATTAGGTCCACATGAAGGAATACACGGTTAAATTATGCGGAACTAATGAAGACTGCGCGATTTGTTTGATTCAGTTTGGTTTGTCACTCTACTGGCATTTTGTGCACACGAGGGCTAAACAGACCAGAACCTACAATTTAAAGTGGATTCGAACCACAAAAAACCATGGTTCCACCAGGATTCGAACCCGAAGCCTGTGGTACCAGACGCCAGAGGCCATTTGGCCATCAGGCCACTAACGCGATTTGAGGTTATATAACATTGTGGCATATATTAGCATGATATACGACAGGCCAACGGACTTAATCTCTCTATGCCATATGACTATTAATGTGGAAATTTTAATCATGTTGGCACAATCGCCGTCATGTCTCATCATAGAGTTTGAACCTCAGCTACTCTAGCATATCACGTTACCAGTGGCTCCATGCATTACGAATTTTATTTAATTTCTTCTCATTTTCTCCAGAATTTCATAATATTATCCTGGTAAAGAAAATTAAGTTAAAAATAAAACTTGCTCATTATATCTTTTCATATCTTTACTTCTTGCTTTGAAACAAAATATTCCATGCATAACCGCAATAAATGAAAAAGCTCACTTAATGCTTAGAGCTATCAATTTTCTCTAAAAAAAAAATTAAATAATAAAGCATGCATTCGTTGAGAAGTTGCTTTTCACTGCTCGATTTCTCTTTTAGACTAGAAATTACTACTTTAAATTGAATGCATCGCTGGCGAGCTTTCATTTTTAAAAACACTTTTTATATACATTTTTACAAAGCCTCGTAAAAGTTTCGCCTGAAAAAGAAGATTCCTTTTTTTTTTCCCTTCTTGCTTCATTTGAATATGAAAAACGCGAAACTTTCCTCCAGTTATATCTTGAACTCCATTTTTTTTTCTTCAACTCAGTATCTGGGTTCTTCCCTTTTCTTTATTTTAATTTTTTTTTTTAAGGCTTCCGACTTGCAAAGGCATTTTTCGCAAAATAAGATACCGAGAGCATCTTAAACGAGTGTGTTGCACTTTCTTAGCTGGGAGATACTTTTATTTGCCATGAAAAGTGTTGGGAGTAATTGGATGTAAGTCAGATATTTTGTTAAAAAAGATAAAAATAAAAATCGGGTTTTTTTTTTTTATTTAAAGTGCTCCAGGAAATTTACGGTGTTTAACTAGATTAGAACTTAATGATATCATGAACCCTTACATACTTTCCAGTATTTATATACATTTTTTTTACTGAAATTTTTTCTCAATGAATATATTATCTCTTCATTGAAATTATAAGTGATATAGTAATTCAATTTGCGTTAGCTGTTTTTTTTTTACATATTTTGTAAAAAAAAATGTTATATATATTATGTATATATTTATGTATTTTTTTTTTTTTTAATTGAACATAGGTGACATTGTGTTTAAATTGTATATTCTACGAACAGCCCACTGACAGATGATAAAGGAGAGTACATATATTTTAAAAATACATTTAGGGCTAATTATCCCATATTGACATGTTATATAATAAAATAATACTAGGAAAATTGTCTGCATATCAGCGTAACCTTTAAGAAAAAGAAATATGAAGAAGAAAAGAATCAGTATATCACTTTCACACACAGAAATTATAAATATTAAGATTATGGGTAGGGTACATTTCTTTTCCTGTAAGGCATTTAGGGTTAATTGTCCCACATTTACATGTTATACAGAAAATAATATTAGAAACACTGACTGTATATAAGCATTGCCTTAAGCAAAAAAATGATATGGAATAGAAAAGAAGTAGCATATCATTTTCACACACATAAAATATAAATATTAAGATGATGGGGAGAGTATATTCATCTACAAAAGGACATTTTTAGTCCACCATAGGGCTGAATGATGAGCTGAATGAATGAATTTTGATGAATGAAAATGCGTCTGAATGAAGGGCCGAAAAAAAAGGGCTGAATGAATGAAATGCTGGCTGAATGAATTTTTTAGTCCACCATAGGGCTGCGCCAATGGTGATGATGATGTAGACATTATCACACGAGCTTGCATCTTTACCCACATTACAAAATGTCATTGCTGAGTGAGCATCCATCATTAATCATCCGTTTCCCAAGTGCAAAAAGAATTCTCTTTCTTCAATGGTGCAAAAAGCATCCTGGTGGATCAAGGCCAACTGCCTATTATTGGCAGATCCGGAACATATGGTTTTCGTTTTAAGGGGTAGGATTGTCAGCTCTACGCGCCTGCGTGTTCATGCCCGCGAGCAAGAGCTGGATTACCCTAGCGACGTAAAATGTATGCATGCAAAAATGTATGAGGCGTGCGTAGAAATCCTAGTGTTAGTGTCGGTTGTGATCGGAAAGAGGGAAATAGCATGGATGCATGTGGCTACGGCTATTAAGAGTGATAAATGAGTTTATTTAAATTCCATTGTGTGAGATTATTTGCATATATGATTTGGAATTATACTGTGTTCTACTGTGCGGGAACAACGCCCAACAGTGGTGTAAGACCGGGACCTACTGTTTAAAGCGGATTCCTAAACCCTATGGTAAAAACATTCAAGGCAACCAACAATTCTCCAGAAATGTTTGTGCTCCACATGCGTAGTGCTCTACCCACAACATCATGGCACAGCCGGCACTCGAACCCGGAACCTGCGACATGGAGCGCAAGTCACTGAACTATTAAGTGCGAATTAAAGAATGCATAATTCCATTAGAAGAAACTAATGAAGACAGCGCGATTTCGGGTTCCATATCTATATGCCACATATTAGCATGGCAATTTGTGACATATAGTTACAAGCGGACATTAGCTGACAACCGGACATAATATCTCTGGGCTATCTAATTATTAATACGGGAAACATTAATCATGTTGACTCGCAAATCGAGTCTCATATTTGAGTTTTAACCTGAGCTACTGTAGAATCTCACTTTACCAGCGCCTAAATGCATTAAGTTCCTTATTTAATTGCTGCTAATTTCCTCCTGAATTTCATTATATTATCCTGGCCAAAAAAATGAGGTTAAAAATAAAACTTGCTCGTTATCTCTTTTCATATCTTCACTTCTTGCTTTCAAACAAAATATTCTATGCATAACACTAATAAATGAAAGAGCTCACTTAATGCTCAGAGCTATCAGGTTTCTCCAAAAAAAAAAAATATATATTTAAAGCATGCATTCGGTGAGAAGTTCCTTTTCCCCGCTCTCTTTCTCTTTCAGATTAGAAATTACTACTTTAATTTGATTGCATGGCAGGCGAGCTTTCATTTTAAAACACTTTTGATATACATTTTTACAAAGTCTCGTAAAAAGTTTCGCCTGAAAAGAAGATTCCTTTTTCCCCCTCTCTTGCTTCATTTGAATATGACAAACTCGAAACTTTCCCTCCAGTTATATTCTGAACTCCAATTTTTTTCCTTTGCCAAATTTTTTTTTCTTCTACTCAATATCTGGGTTCTTCCTTCTTCTTTATTTTAATTTTTTTCTTAAGGCTTCAGACTTGCAAACGCATTTTCTCAAAATGAGATAACGAAAGCATCTTAAACGAGTGTGTTGCACTTTCTTAGCTCGAAGATACTTTTATTGGCATGAAAAGTGTTGAAAGTAATTGGATGTAAGTAAGATATTTTATAAAAAAAATAAAAATAAAAATAAGTAATAAAAGTTTTTTTTTTTAAGTAGTCCAGGAAATTTACGGTGTTTAACTAGATTATAAATTGATGATATCATGAACTTTACATACCTTCCGGTATTTATTTATGTTTTTTTTTTTTTATTGAAACTTTTCTCAATGAATGCATGATCTCCTCATTGAAATTATAAAATATAGAATAATTTAATTTGAATTAGCAGCGTTTATTGCATATTTTGTAAACATTTATTTATGTATTTTTATGCGAACATAGGTATCTATAGCATTTAATTATTGTGTACCATGATAAGCCAGTGACTGATAATGGGTAGAATACATTCTTTTCCAAAAATGAATTTATAGTTAGTTGTCCCACATTTACATGTTATACATATTATATTATTAGTAGGAAAAGTAAGTGCATAAAAACGTTGCTTATACATAAAGTAATATGGAGAAGAAACGAATTGACATATCCTTTTCACAGACACAAAATATAAGTATTATAACATTTCATTTATTTGTGCCGTTGAGAGTTTTAATTTTACTACTTACGCCTGTCAATCCTACGATCAACCTTACCTCACATTAGCTCGGTACCTACCTGTTAAAGTGGATTCCGAACGACTATGGTACCAATATTCATGGTACAAACCAACTCTCCAAAAAAGGCTTATTGATAGCAATACAAACGTAGTGATTTACACACAACATCCACTGCACCGCTGGCACTCGAACCTGAAGCATGTAGCACGAAGACCGGTCGCTCACCATTATATCTGAAGGAAGGAATGAATTTTTAATTATATGTAACTAATAAAGACAGCTCAATTTTTTGTTACATAACTATATGCCATATATTAGCATGATATACGACTAACAAATGGACGAAATATCTCTAGGCTATCTGACTATTAAAGACCGGAGACTTTAATCAAGGTGATACAATCGCTATCGAATCCCATTGTTGAGTTTGAACTAGAGCTGCTCTAACATATCACTTTACCAGTGCTCTCAGCATTAAGTTTCTTATTTAATTGCTACTCATTTACTCCAGAATTTAGTGATATTATTCTATTAAAAAAAAAAGTTGAGGTTAAAAATAAAATTCGCTCGTTATCTCTTTTCATATCTTCATTTCTTGCTTTCAAACAAAATATTCTATGCATGACCGCAATAAATGAAAGAGCTCACTTTAATGCTCAGAGCTATCAGGTTTCTCAAAAAAAAAAAAATTTAAAGCCTGCATTCGTTGAGAAATTCCTTTATCACTGCTCGATTTCTCTTTTAGACTAGAAATTACTACTTTAAATTGAATGCTTCGCTGGCGGGCTTTCCTTTTAAAACACTTTTTATATACATTTTTACAAAGTCTCGTAAAAAGTTTCGCCTGAAAGGAAGATTACATTTTTTTTTCCTCTCTTGCTTCATTTGAATATGAAAAACGGGAAACTTTCCCTCCAGTTATATTCTGAATTCCCAGTTTTTTCCCTTTGCACAATTTTTTTTCTCTTCAACTCAATATATCGGTTATTCCCTTTTCTTTATTTTAATTTTTTTTCTTAAGGCTTCAGACTTGCAAAAGGAATTTTCTCAAAATAAGATACCGAGAGCATCTTAAACGAGTGTGTTGCACTTTCTTAGCTGGAAGATACTTTTATTTGGCATGAAGAGTGTTGAAAGTAATTGGATGTAAGTCAGATATTTTATTAAAAAGAATATGAATAAAAATCGGGTTTGTTTAGAGTGCTTCAGGAATTTTAGGTGCTTAACTAGATTAGAACTTGATGATATAATTAACCCTTACATACCTTCTGGTATTTATTTATATTTTTTTTTACTGACAGTTTTTTCTTTTGAAGACATTATCTCTTCATTGAAACTATAAGAGATATATTAATTTAATTATGTGTGTTGCACCTGGAATACAGATGAAAACCAAATTTTCCTGGTTATTAATGTTAAATTTCTACCCAGAAAAAAGATAATGTTGTGAATAAGACACCTTAAAGCTTGAAGCTATAAAGTCATATATTAAAATCAACCATACCTTTTCCGTTATACTCAGAAAATAAAGAGAATAGAGAATAATATGAAAAAAATAATTCTAATAAATAAAATGAATTTGCTATGCTGTTATCTTTGAATTAATAAAGGGTTTTTATCTTCGTCAACAGTAGTATTGGCAAATCACAACGATAACGTCATTTGCAGTCGGTTTCTTTCTTACTTATTTTCTTTTGCTTGCTAACAAATTTGTTATCACATTAAATCCACATTTCAATAAATGCATTGAAAGAAAGGAATAAAAAAAGTTTGTATTATACCTCACAATCTAGTAAAACTGCTGCTGTTGCAGTTCTTATATGAGTTGTGAAAAATGTATAAATATTTAATTTAGATTTTACATTTATTATTTTCTTTTCATGCTTTCACAGTAACTTATTTTTAATAAACTCCTTCCCGAAATTCACCAAGTCTACTATTGCCACTTAGAACATTTCTCTGACCCCAAGAGGGCTTCTTTCATGTTGTAAAACCAGGGATTTAGTTGATTCAGCATTACCAAGGGGAAACTCCAATAATAGGCCCACGTTTTGGCACAGCAATTTAAAAACTAATACTACAAGATTGGCATCAGGGTGCCTACATATTCTATTGTCATTGACCTTCTGAAGTTTAATGGACGAATTTTCGACTTACCGATTTATCCTGCTCATTCTGGGCACACAGGAAATCTTTTGATTATTGTCTTCTGAGATATATTTGATTATTGAGCTCATGTAGATTTCGTTTCATACGCGGGCGTGAATTACAATAACGTGATATCCTCAGAACCTCTCTAGTTCTAAATGCTTCATTTCAGTTCATTAAATGAAAGCACATCTAAGAATTATATCGAAAAAAAATATGATAGTTGAATAAAATAACTACTTGAGATTTCTAAATAAATATTGTAAAACTCTAATCTAATATAAAGCGTCTCCAAAAATTTTTCGTACACTTTGAAAATTTGTAGAAAAGCTTTGCAGTATAAAATTGAACTCGAATATAAGGGTCAATATTTTTCAATCATTTTTTCAGAGATTTCATCAGAGATTCTCAGTTAAAACTAAATAATCTTAAAAATACAATAACACATTTTCTTTTATATAAAAATGAAAATGCTAAGAGGCAGAGAAGCAGCAAGTCACAAAAATGGCCCTACACCATAAAGTTTTGGATAAACTCATAAATAGAAATAGGGTATAAAGCTTTATTTATTGCTTTTGAATTTTGCAACATTTAAAAAAATCGTTTTGCTTTTTTTTGCTTTTTTTTTATTTATATATTTTATTTTTTTCAATTCCTTCCATTAGCTCACACTCTCCCTATATATATCTTGTTCAAATTTTCATTCGTTAATGAAATACTTTTCATTCATCCACTCAGAAGTTCGAATACGGTTTTTTGAACTTGTAGTGGATGACCCTTGATGTTGATGTAGTTTTTTTCAAATATTAATTCAGTAATTAAATTAAATTTTTTAATTTAAGTTGGATATATCCTTGTTTTTTTAGATTTAATTTTCATTCATATCTACCAATAGATACCAATAGATGGCGCCAGAAAAAATGAATGAAAATTATTTATAAAGAACAATATAGTGAAAAAAAAGGAATTGACTTAAAATTTTTTTTTTAAATTTCTTGAAAAAGCAAAGTTGTAAGAAAAACAACAAATTGCAAAAAAAAAAATAGTTTTTCGTTAATGTGGAAGAAAATTAATTTTAAATTAATGTTTGGCGACAAAATATTCCAATATACGAAATATTTTGTCAAAAGTTATACAAAACATTCAATAAACATTTTTTTGAGTGTAAAAACATAAAATGTGCATGCACTAGCTGTTGTTTGAAACTTTTAATTTAAACTATTTTTAACATACTTAAATTCTGATTACAAGTATAAATAATTTTTTTATTTACTAAATTTTTTGTTGTCTCTATTAACCTTATTTTACCTCTTAGGCTAAAGTTTTTCTCGATTACAAAACATTAATACATTTTTCTAATTATTAAATTCTGTTGTCTGCGTTACCCTTACTGTACCATTTAGGCTACATTTTTTCTTGATTACAAAACATTAATAAAATTTACAAATTATTAAGTTTTACTGTCTCTGTTATCCTTATTGACCCCTTAGACTAAAGTTTTTCTTGATTACAAAGCATTAGTAAAATTTTTTAATTATTAAATTTTCTTGTATTCATTATCCTTATTGTATCACTTATGCTGAAGGTTTCAGATTACAAAACATTAATAAAAGATTCTCATCATTAAATTTTGTTGTCTCTATTAACCTTTTGTGTCGTTTATGCTGAAAATTGTCTTGATTACAAAATATTAATAAAACTTTCTAATTATTAAATTTTGTTGTCTATATTATCCTTTTTGAGCCATTTATGCTGAAATTTGTCTTGATTACAAAATATTAATAGAACTTTCTAATTATTAAATTTCGTTGTCTCTAATAACCTTATTAACCTTGTCTTCATCAACCGTATTATACCACTTGGGTTAAAAAGATTGTCTTGATTACAAAACATTAAAAATTAATTAATCTTTCTAATTATTAAATTTTTGTTAAATTATCCTCTTGTATCTCTATTATCTATTATTAGAGTTACAAGAAGGTTAATTTAACTTCTCTATTATCATTTGCTGAAATTTGTCTTCATATCAAAACATTAATTAAACTTTAATTATAAATATTTGTCCCCTGTTATCCTTATTGTGTCACTTCCGCCCGGCAAATACAAAGGTAATTCAGATAGTAAAGAAAAATCTTTTAACCATAATGTGAGTAATAATATTCAACTTAAATTATTCCACAATAAAAACTTTTAAAGGAAGCATAATTTACAAAAAAGTCCTTTACGACGAAGACTAATGAAAAAGGGGAATTGAATTCAAAACAATTCTTTTAAGTTAACGAGGACTTTAATTAATTTACTAGACCGGATTTAAAGTTCTTCATGTATTTTATCCGGACGGCATAACAGAAAGTCTTTCCCCGAAAACACAAGCCTAGTTAATTCCAAAAACAATTGATCATTCTGGACAGTATGTTGGATGCAAATGTCCGAATTGTTCTGCAATGAGCATGATTAATATTCATTTGTCTGGCGATATATCGGCTGTATCAAATCTCATCTAACCCGAGCAGTGACATCTATGACAGTTGCACGGCTACACAATGAGAAGCGGAGGATCGTTTACAACGATTCTAAATTGAGTTTGTACGAAAACACGCTAAGCGAACGCTGTCAGAATTATTTATCTGTATTAAATTTCAAGGTAATGATACTATTATAAAGACTCGAAGCACAGTCCTAGTCTTTAATAAACTGTTTAAGCCGAAATGGTCTGTTTAATTGTGTATAATTTAATATAATAAATATTATTCAGCCATAACAGAAGCACTCTATTGGCGTCCGTTGCGTTTCAAAAACAAGGGGACTCGATGGCGGTTATGAAAGACTACATAAGCGTCTCGCGTTGACAGTGGGTAGACAGAATATGATATTTCTTTTTTTTTTTTTTCAACAAAAGGTGAACAACATTTACCTTTAAAAATTCTCCGGGTAGGAGATTTACTCTCTCTTACATATCTTCATGTACTGTCAGTGGTATACGTGGGCAGAAATAGCGATCCACTAATGCTAAACAACGAAAACAAATTAATCAACTAATAGCAATCATCAATATATAGCTTTCCCGAAAGTTTCTTCCGTACGTAAATATAAGAAAGTCACTACTAACCAATGTTCCTTCATTTATTGTGTATTGAGGGGTAATCATGGCATGATTACTATTCATGTTCAAAATATATAAATGGAATACAAATAATTTCGAATTCCTAATCGTAGTACGTATTCTAATCGTAATACCGAATTCTAATCGTTAATCGGCAGTGATGCCTGATCGTAAGTTTCCATGTCCATCCAGGATATATATATTTTCAGTCATTAAGAAGGAAATAAGGGCGTATTCCATCGGGGTGTGTAGTTCTTAAACAATTATGTACTATAATATGTGTACAGGGCAGAACAGCTAATGGCCTTAGAACCTGCTCGCGTAATCTGTTATATATCTGATTATGTGGTGATATTAGAAAATTTTAAATAGTTCTGAACTCAAGATATACAGTTTGGCCATAAAATACCTTTTTAGCATTATTTAGAGACATTTGCAGCTAATACAAAATGAATTTAATAAAACTGAATTACATATATAGACTATGAAAGCATGTTGAGATGAATTTGAACACACACAAAAAAAAAAGAACTAAAAGTTTGAAAGGAAGATATTTTGGCGCTGCTGTCTCGTGCGTACTAGAAAAAAATGAAAATGTAGGTAGATTGGGCAATATTCCTGGATTGTACATGACATCAGTACAACTCCTACCTTTTAAAAGGTGGGAGATGTAAATTTGGTCACCAGTTCTTTGATTGGATGTTAATTCTTTATTTTATATGTTGTGCCTTACTAAACTGTAAGTGACCATGTTCAACGGGAATCATCCCATGTGACTTTTTGGCTATTGTAGTACATTGAATTGATTATGCAAAAACTCTAAACATAAGATGGGACTGTTACAAACATCCAAAGTTAGCAATGATTCAATGAAAAGTTTGCATGTGATACATGGGAAACCTAACGTTGATTAATAAAATATTACTAGCCCTATGGGTTATATAATATGCGTTTCAATAAGTGCCCTTTAACTTTTTCGATGAAATTTTTTACGTTTAATTATTGAAATATAGTTCTTAAAGATGGCTTTTTGGTACTAAATTATTTGAGAAATTCACCCTTATCCTCATTTGATACTTATTAGGCTAACTGTAGATGCCATATAACAAGGGAAATTCTTCATTCTCACCATGTGCAGATTACTAACTCTATAATTAATTAAATGATTCTTAGTGTGAGAAAACTAACTTTATCGAAAAATATACGAGGTTTGCTATGCTAATAATGCATGTGGACAGTCATGAGCATCATGTTTCACTTATGTATTAACAGAATACAGATAGGTGATGAGGGGGAGGATATATGGACCTTTTGACACTGAAAATTATACTCTGAACTCCATAACACTTCCCCCATACAGGCTTGCTATTCAAAAATTTAAACTTCTTTTCTCAAAAACTATGGATAGCACATTGAGTACATAAAGAAATGATACCATGAAAAGTGATCCACTACAATGTTGCCAGAATACTATTGGACAATTGCCAACAAGATGATTATGACAAATGTTTCTTAGAAAACAATTTTCAAAAAGATGATTCTGAGATTTTCTGAGAGTACCCCATAAACATAAAATAAACATGTGCATACGTTTATTAACACATTGTTTCATATTGTAAATATTAAGTTACGAATATCTTAGGAATGAGAGGCAATTTAAAATTTTCATTGTCATTTTCGAGCTCAGCTACTCAAATTTAGTAACGTGTAAATTTTATCTCAGAAAAATTATTTCATTGAAATTTGTTGTCCTATGTCATTTTTTATATAAACAAGTGCATTTTTTACAAATATAAAAAAAAGAAAATTTGTTCATATTTAAATCCTTTAATTCTATCAATTTCAGAAAAATGCTATGCAAAATAACTATATATTTCGAAACTTGTGGAATTTATTTAGTCTTAATTATCTGGATTAGTATTAATTATTGGAGTCTTTATTTCTTTTTTCCCTCAATTATCAATTTACTTAAGGTTATCTATGTCAATAGTTCTAAATTAATAGAGTCATTTTCTTTTATATGACTGTTTTAACATTAAATGAATGTAAGTTCAGGAATTAAAATCAATTTCTTAAATAACTTATAAGACACACTAAGAAATCCATCTCATTCACAGAATTCAAAATTAGATTCGAAAATCAAATTTGTATCAAGATTACATTCCTCTATTATTTTTTTCTAAATTCTAATAAACCCAGACATGGAGAGCAAAATTTTTCAATCATCCGTTTTTAATGGTATAAATAAATTAAAATCGAAGAACACATTTTTGGAATTTCTCATTTTTTTTTTTGCCAAACCAACAGTTTCAACATTTCTTGTTCAATGGATTAAATCGTTTTCAATCAGCCAGATGCTTGGTGGTTTCCATGGAAACGGCATCTTTTACTCGTGACCCAATACGTTATTCGATCTCATATTTCATCTTTTTTATTTTTCTTGTGTTTCTGACAACGGTTTATCTTTTAATATAACGATAACGAAAAAAGCATTCAATTTAGGGTCTAGTTCGCATAAAAAGAAACACACTGCTATCTGATAAATACTTTAGAAATGTATTAGTAAACTCATTCCATTATTTAGTTGAATAAATAACAATCAATGAAATAAGGAGTTATTTTACAAATGACGAATTTGGCATTTCTTGTCATTGGCTTTGAAATATAATATTTATTATAGAAGTAATAGAATAGCATTTTTGTCTGTCAGAAAAATTCCCATATTTAGTCACACCATTTAATATTTCTATTCTTTTTTTTTTTTTTTGTATTTACATATATTAAAGAATACGTTTAAATAATTTCTTTTGAAAATTAAAATTTTTAAACTATGTTTGCTAGTTAACACTTGGCTGTTATACTTCAGGGTTTTTTTTTCCCCCCTCTTTTTTGAAATCGTGTATTTTTAGTAAATTTCAGTAAAGTTATTTACTAGTTATAGTTTTATTAAGTTATTGCAATATGGTTACAATAAAAAAAAAAAACTTCTACAAAAATTATAATTTTCTGGTTCAAAACGTAAACATGGCAATGATCTATCTAATGACTTAAAAATATAAGAGAAATATTAGGGTAGATATAACATTTCAATAAAAAGAAGAAATATTAATATTTTACAAAATTTTCAAACATTCCACCAAAGAATATAGCAGCAAATTATAAAGTTTTCATCTATATTAAAACATTTATTTATTAATAATATTTAGGAGAATACTAAAGTGTTCGCAAAAAATCATTGTTTCTTAGTTTATTTTGTTGATAATATCATTTTGTGTGAAAAATCAAATTTTTAAGAAAATACAATTATTGTTTCTGAACTCCAAATTTCGTCTTTGGTAGAACAGCATGATTATGTAACTTTTCGTGTATATTAAAAATGAATTCGTGTATTCGTCTAATTCGTGTACATTAAAAATGAAAACGGTTTCAGAAGTAGAAAAATTCAGTATCACTTCAAAGATGAAAAATTGTCCCGAAATCGAACTTTAATTTTCCAAAATGGTCGAGTGGCTTACGTTTAAAATATTTAACACTTTTTATCATAAATTACAAAAAAATTCTTTATAGATATTTTGAATGATCTGAAAATTCCATGTAAAAAATAATTTGTATACTTTGAGACAAAAATGGTGGAATTAATGGAAAGATCACAGTACAGTAGACTAACTAACAAAAACAAAAATAACAGGGATAACAAAAAAGTATTTGGGCAGTGATTAGGCATTTTTTGACAAAGATGGTCCGAGAAACGGAACGACAGCAATACACATAACTAGGGAGATAACAACAGTAGTTAGGCATTGAGTGGGAAAATTTGCTAACTAAATGGATGGAGAACAATAATGTTAATTTATTAGGGATAAAAATAGATGATTGTTGGACATTCAGGTACTTAAGAAAATTAGAAGAACCAAAATAAAATTAACTAGGGTATGTCATCACCTGACAGATTGGTAACAAAAGACAAAAGCACCGCCTTATTTAAATCACTCACTTATACTTACTGATGGAATAGAAGAATTGTCCAAAAAAAACAATAATGAACAAAATACATCTCTAGCACTATGATAGGATATTATAAAACAACATTGATTTACTGAAGAGAAAGGCAACACTAATTTTAACTTATTAGGGGATGAAAACAACAGTGGTTGGACATTCAGGTACAAAATTGTCTGACAGAATGGAAAGACAACAGTACTGCTTTACTCGCCATATTTACTGATGAAATCTAAGGACAAAAAATACAATGGATTAACTAGGTATATCTTCAATAGCACAATGATTGGATATTCAGTAACAAAATTATCTGACCAAATGGAAATACAACGTTAAGGATAACTTATTAGGGAATAAAAACAACAATTATTAGGCATTCAGGTACAAATTGTCTGACAGGAGGAAAAAAACTGGCGGACTTAACATAAATTTAACTGGACTTAAACAAACTTATTATAACTGGAAACTTAGTACTTTTTTTACTTAAATCATAATATTTACTGGCGGAATTTAAGGACGAAAATACCACGGATTAACTGTGGTATAACATCTCCAATAGCACAATGGTATTGGATATTCAGTAACAAAATTATCTGAACAAAATGGAAATACAACAGTACTGATTACTTAAATCACAATATTTATGGACGGAATAGAAGAACTAAAATACAATGGATTAACTAGTATATATCATCATCAATAGCACAATGATTGTACATTAAATAATAAAATTGATTGACTGGATGGAAAGGCAACACTAAGCATTACTAATGTTAACTTGACAGGATATAAAACTACAGCCTCCAAACTACAGCCTACTGCCGCACTACAGTCAATGCAAATTTAATTAACTGAATGGCAGAGCACAGGAGATTTACAAATAGATAACAACAATGGTTGACCATTCAATGATGAGAAATTGGTGGATTGAATAGAAGGATATCATTACAGTGGACTTAACAGAAGATAACAGCAACAATTGCGCAGTGGTTGGGTATTCAGATACAAAACTGTCTGACTGAAAGTGAATTGCGAGCTTGGGTCTATTACTGCGAACTATCCCTACATCATTAGTACCAAAGTTAATCGGCATTCACTAGCAAAAACAGCTGAGTGAATGAGAGGACAATAGTACAGAAGACTTATTAGTGAAACTGAAGAACAACTAGAAAGACCACGTCTAAGCATGAAATAATAAATTCTGAAAATGTATACAATTTTGTGCTTTATTTTTTTCATATTCTGATCAATTAAACATTTATAAAAAAAATTCTTTTTAATTATTCAATTTTAACATCAGTTTTTATTTTCTATTTTTACATTGTAAAATGTTTCTTATTTCAACGATAGAAATATTTTATTTAAAGCTGTAAAAATAATTTATAAAGACATCATTGGTTTTTATTTTGTTTTTACTTTAATAAGTAAAAACAAATAAAGCAACCAATGATAATATAACAAAGTTATAATAAATAACAAAGACCGTGCATTTTCAGTAAACATTTTGTTCGACTTTTTATTTTACTAAACATTTCTTTCAGATAAATCATTATAACTATTACGATATATACTATAACTATTACGATTACGGTAATAAGATATAACCGTTGTAGTTTTTATGTTGTAAAGCATATATTTTATGAGTTTTAGTATTTTTAAATACTTACCACGGAAAGGAGAATGATAGCGTCTCGATTTTACGTATCATTTTTAATGTATAAACGATCTTCAGTGTCAGATTTAAAAGATAAGCAATTGATAACAAATTAATTAATGGAGATAATGTCACTCCTAGAAATAGCCATAAATATAGCCAACAAAAATAAATCTTGGTTAGTTTAAGCTAGTTCTAATGTTTGTGTTTATTGAAATTTATAGAACGTATAATACTTTAATCGAATTTTTTATGAAATTTTATTCATTTTCATGGAAATGGTATTAGATTTCGTTGACATTTTAAAATCCCCCTCACCCTCATGCTGATTTATAGACTTAATAAAATCAGTAAAACTTTACATATTACTCAAGTCTTGAATTTCTATTTCTATATGACAAAACTGTTTCTTGAAATATTTTTTACTTAAAGCTATAAAAATAATCGTAGATTGCTTATTTGATTTTGGTTATTTGTTATAATAGATAACAAAGATTGTACAGTTTTTTAGTAAATATTTTATTCAATTTTTTATTCAACTATTATTTCGCAAAAATAGAAATACATTTAATGGTTACAATAAGAAATTGAAATCATAGTTTTAGTTTTTATTTTATAAAACTAGTTATATATATAAAAAAAGTCAATTTCTACTTCTTTTTATTATATTGCAGAAAAGTCCTTTAAAAAATGAAATTGAAATTTTTGCTTTTTACATCTGGCGCCATCTATTATTAGATACATGCAACTTAAATGTAAAAAAAACTAAAATTAAATTTAATTACTGAATTAATATTTGAAAAAACTGTATTAACATCAAGTGTCCTCCACTACAAGTTCAAAAAATGCATTTGAACTTGAGTAGATGAATAAAAAGTATTTTATTGACGATTGAAAATTTTAACAAGATATAGGAGAGTGTGAGCTAATAGAAGGAATTGAAAAAATATTTTACGAATTTTAGCATTTTGAATACGTTACTAGGAGACAAGAATAATAGCTTATCGATTTTACGTATTATAATTAGCTATTTCAATCAATGTACAAACAATCTTCAATGTTGGATTTTAAAGATAAGCAATTGATAACAAATTAATTAAGGGAGAGAAAAGCCAAAAAAATATAAGCAAAAATAAAACTCGGTTAGTTTCAGCCATTTGTAACTTTTCGATTTATTTATTAAAATTTATAACACCTATAGCAATTTTATTGACATTTTTTATAACATTTTATTCACTTTCATTGAAATGGTATAAGATTTCTTTGACAATCCAAAATCGCCTCACCCTCATACTTATTTATAAACTCAATATAATCAGTAAAACTTTACTTATCAATAAGAACTTAAAGAATTACAGATATTCTATAAATTGCATTCAGTTACATTTTTATAAATATTAAACTAATTTAATATATATTTAATACTTCATAGATTCCTCATAACAGTTAAAATGTTCAACAGATGAGCCTAAAAAGTTAATTGAGCCAAAACGAATAATTGATACCTCAGATACATTTCCAAAGTCTTAAAATTCGAGATTTTATTCTATAAGAAGAAAGTTTATCGTCACAATGCAAGAATTATAATTTTATATGCACTAAAACCTATTTTTTGCGCGGGAGAGAGAGAAAAAGGGGTTTAAAAAGAGGGGAGTAAAAAGGAAACATAAGAATAATCGTTAAAAAAAAAAAATCCTGAAACAACATAAAATATGCTGTGTGCAACACAATAAAAAAATTATGCGGTAAATAGATTGCATGAAAATAATTCCCATATAGAAAATATGTAAATCAAAACCTCATGATGTTGATGGAAATTGGTTTTCCAAAAACGAAAAATTGACTTGACACACCGGTACATTTTTGGAATGTTTCATTTTCTTACATAGATTACAAAATGTGCAATTAAAACTATTCATTTTATTCAAATACATGGGTTTTCTTATGGAGAATTGGATAAAGAGGCTATCTCTCATCCTAATACAATTCGTGATGAGGTGATGATATAGTTTCGGATAGATCATCTGTTAGATTGTTTATAATTTGCATGTTACTTTTACAACTATGTGTCTTTTTTTACATTACATCTATGTTTTTTAATACAATATGCAATTTTATATTATTATTCTTCATTGGCGCACAACCAAATGGTGGGCCAAGGCCGTCTGCCTTTTGAGCAGATGCAAGTTTTATGTAACGACCAAAAATTATCACACAAAAAATAAACTGCATAAAAAATAGGTTTGATTGTAATTTCTATTATTTCTGTATACTTTTTAACAACATACATTTAGCATAAATTAAAAATCAAATAGAGTAAATTTCCCTAATTCCAAGCATGCTAAAAATAATCAAACTCTTCTAACAAATTTCTAGAATTACGAATTAATCTAAAATTTCAAATCCAATGAAAACTATCTAAGCATAAACTGTAAATTAAAATTGATAATATTTGTTATGTAACTCTTATTTAAATTATCCATACTTTCAACTAAATGAACCTCACGCATATTGTTTCTTATATCACTTGGTAGACAGCAACATCTAACCAAGTGTAAGAACCCATGTGGTTTCCTGGAAGGAATAGTTGAATAGAAGGAAGGAGACTTCTGTTGTGGTAAAGCACCCGTAGGAAGAAGTTTTACTTGACTGAGAGACGCTGACTTTTCACGGGATAGGATTGATGGACTTACGCCTAATAGTCATATTACATCGGAACCTACAGCTTAAAATGGATTCCGAACTATTACAAGCATCCATTTCATCAGCAGGACTCGAACTCTGCAGCACCAAGAGCCAGAGCGCTAGTCACTTGGCCATCAAGCCCCTATCCTCAATCGTTTACTATGTAATATGAACTATCTACTTCAAAAGTTATTACAAAATATTTATAAACTTGGAAATATTAAACATAACTCCAACAATTCACATCTTATCTGAAGTTTTTTTTTTAAGAAATATTTCGTACTTCGTCATTCTGCTTTATCAAAATAAGCCATTCATTTGAAGAATCGAAACAATATATTCCTGAAAATTTCCTGAAACATAACTATTCCTTTAAACTATTCTTAAAGAAATCTAAATGTAAGCTTTTATTTTTCATATTTATTTAAACAACCTCCCAGACATTGATGAATCGATATAAAATATGCGTTTCATATAATATTCCACAGAAGAGTCTTATCCGAAAATATTCTTAAAATGATCTAATCCTTTGTTATTCCTCTTTATCGAAATAAGCTACACATATTGATGAACCAAAAACGTTTTCATTAATATTCCTTGATATATCGGAATCAATACAAACACTTCATCGAAGTCCTTTCAAACACTCAACAGAAACATAAGTTTAAAAGAGAAATTGTTCTAAAAAGAGCTTGAATGCAACGCATTCATTATACCCCTTTTTTAATTCTGCAAAGCTGACTAAGTGAAAAGAAAGATCATTTCATCTCAGTAGCGAAGCGGTGTTTCGATTTTGAAGCGAGAGTTTAGTAGTTTGAAAGCTGCGCTCCGCTTAATTATGTGACGTCGCCTGGGGGTAGGGGAAGGGGTCTGTACCTGTAACCTTTCAGCGAGCTCCTGTCTTCGAATAAATGCTTTTCCTGCTGACAGCTTGTGTTCGTGAATTGGCAAACACGCGAGTGGGGCCCGCAAGGGGTTGGGGAAATGAGTCCAGGAATTCAATAAGCGGCCTTTCGCTCGGAATTCTCATTAGGCGACCTCAAATGGGAGTGGATTGGTATTGGCAAAGGATGGATGGCTGTGGCATATGTCGTGTGGTTGTGTTACAGAAGCCATTTGTTGTGTTGTGTTTTCGGACATAGATTGGAAATTTAAATAAGGCGTGACATAGCTATGATTTTGGGAAATAATGTAAACTCATAGATTTGGATCTGTGAAAGGGTGTATGTGCAAATTAATATAAGTATTATATGCCATCAACATTATTGATAAAAAAAAAGGTGTTTTATATCGGCATATTAAAATTTTGTTGCTGTTTCTAATTCCACTTGGTCGATAGCAATATCTAGACCACGCCCATGAGTATACCTGAATTTCCCAGTCTCTAGCGCTCTGTGCTATAGGTTTCGCTCTGGCCTTTGTTATCCCTGGCTTCAGGTTCGAATCCTGGCGGTGGCTTGGATGGTTGATAGTGATTCGGAATCCACTTTAAACTATAGGTACCGGCCTAATTTGCTTCAAGTGTGTAAAAATAACTGCAGGGCAACAAACCAAACCAACAATTCACATCTTATACAACAATTTTCTTAAAAATATTGATTACTCCGATATTTCGCTTTATCAAAATACGCCACACATTTTGAAGAATCGAAAGAAAATATTTCTGAAAATTCCTGAAATATAACAGGTACAAACAACATATAATGCGTATATGTAAAGAAAATGTATACAGAATATTCCGGAATTTCTCCGTAGAAGAACTGTTCACATTTTCCTTTAAACTATTCTTAAAGAAATCTTTATTTAAGTTTTTATTTTTCATATTTCAAAACCCCCTAGATATTGATGAATCGATATAAAATATGCGTTTCATATAATATACAAAAATCAGAACCTCAACGTCTTATCCGAAAATGTTCTTAAAAATGAAGTAATCCTTCTTTATCGAAATAAGGCACTCATATTGATGAGCCAAAAACAAAATTTTCATTGATATTCCTTGACACATCTAACTCAATTCAAACATTTCATCGAAATCCTATCAAACACTCAACAGAAATATAAGTTTAAAAGAGAAATTGTTCTTAAAAAGAGCCTGAAAGCAACACATTCCTTCTCCCCCTTTTTTTAATTTTGCAAAGCTGACTAAGTGAAAAAGAAAGCTCGCTTCATCTCAGTAGCGAACGGTGTCTCGATTCTGAAGCGAGAGTTTAGTAGTTTGAAAGCTGCGCTTCGTTTAATTATGTGACGTCGCCGGGGGTAGAGGAAGGGGTCTGTACCTGTTACCTTTCAGTGAGCTCCTGTCTTCGAATGAATGCTTTTCCGCCGACAGCTTGTGTTTGCGAATTGGCAAACACGCGAGTGGGGCCCGCAAGGTGTTGGGGGAAATGTGTCCAGGAATTCAATAAGCTGCATTTCGCTCAGAATTCTCATTAAGCGACCTCAAATGGAAGTGGATTGGTATTGGCAAAAGGATGGATGACTGCAGCATATGTCGTGTGGTTGTAATACAGAAGCCATTTGTTGCGTTGTGTTTTCGGGCATAGATAGGGAATTTAAATAAGGCGTAACAGGGCTAAGACTTTGGAGGATAATGTAAACGCTTAGATTTGGATATTTGAAAGGCATATGTTCAAATTAATAAGTCATATATAATCAATATTATTCATCAAATATAGATTTTTTTATATCTATTATTATTTATCGATTTTATATGATTATTTTTTTTATATTAAACTTTTTGTTGTTGTTTCTTATCCCACTTGGTCGGCAGTAATATCATGCCCATGCCCATGCCCATGAGTGTACGCCACACTCAATGGCCGAGTTTATAGCGCTCTCTGTGCTACAGGTTTCGGGTTCAAATCAGGGCGGTGGCATGCATGGTTTCTAGTGGTTTGGAATCCACGGTAAATTATAGGTACCAGTCTAATTTGCTTAAAGTGTGTAAAAAATAACCGCAGGATAACAAACCAAACCAAAATTCAAATCTTATCCAACAATTTTCTTAAAAAATTTACATTGATAAAGCGCAATGCTCCGTTAATGTGATTTACCAAAATAAGCCACACATTTTGAAGAAACAAAAAAAATATGCCTGAAAATTTCTGAAATATAACAGGTACAAAAAACATATAGTATGTATATGTACAGAAAATGTATACAGAATTTGTACAGAATATTCCGGAAATTATCCGTAGAAGCATAATTATTCAAATTTTCCTTTAAAGTATTCTTAAAGAAATCTAAATGTAAGCTTCTATTTTTGATATTTATTTAACCAACCCCAGACATTGATGAATCGATACAAAAGATGCGTTCAATATAGTATTCAACAGAACAGCTTTATCCGAAAATGTTCTTAAAAATTATCTAAAACTTCGTTATTCCTCTTTATCGAAATAAGGCATGCATATTGATGAGCCAAAAACAAAATATTCATTAATATTCTCTGATGTATCGAAATCGATACAAACATTTCATCTAAATCCTTTCAAATATTCAACAGAAATATAAGTTTAAAAGAGAAACTGTTCTTCAAAAGAGCCTGAAAGCAACACATTCATTCTCCCCCTTTTAATTTTGCAACGCTGACTAAGTGAAAAGAAAGCTTGCTTCATCTTAGTAGCGAAGCAACGGTGTCTCGAATTTGAAGCGACAGTTTAGTAGTTAGAAAGCTGCGCTTCGCTTAATTATGTGACGTCGCCTGGGGGTAGAGGAAGGGTCTGTACCTGTTACCTTTCAGCGAGCTCCTGTCTTCGAATAAATGCTTTTCCCGCCGACAGCTTGTGTTTGCGAATTGGCAAACACGTGAGTGGGGCCCGCAAGGGGTTGGGGAAATGAGTCCAGGAATTCAATAAGCGGCCTTTCGCTCGGAATTCTCATTAGGCGACCTCAAATGGGAGTGGATTGGTATTGGCAAAGGATGGATGGCTGCAGCATATGTCGTGAGGTTGTGATGCAGAAACCATTTGTTGCGTTGTGTTTTCGGACACAGATAGGGAATTTAAATAAGGCGAAGCATGGCTATGATTTTGGGGGACAATGTAAACATATAGATTTGGATTTCTGAAAGGGTGTAGGTACAAATCAATATAAATGTTTATTATTGATCGAAAATAGATTTTTGTTTTTACTTATACCATTTGATCGACAGCAATATCAAGGCTAAATCCATGAACTCGTGTTTGTTCATGGAATTCCTTCCATGAAGGAAGGAAGGAAGGAATGAAGTTCAATAGAACAGGGCCTAGGTCAGACAACAGAAATTGCCCTTCATTCCTTACTCATGGAAGGAAGAAATGAAGGGCAACCACTGTTGTGATGGAGCACCCATAGATAGAAATCTGACTGGGTTCAGTGTCGCTCAAGAAGGAGGGCAATTACTTTAGTGAGGACTTAGGGGGACTATCCCGCATTTGCGTATCGTATGTGAGAAAATCCGGAAACCTCGCCCCAGGTAGTCCGACAGACGAGGCAAGTTGCCGAACATCACAAACGCCGTCGATTCTTCTCGTTTTTTGAAACAGCGTCTACATCAATGCCCACTGGGGATTGATCCTCATCCCTAATGCTCACCAGTGGTGCGCGCTGCCACTGAGTCCCGTGTCGGTTAATTCGTGATCATTAAATTATTGAGTTCATTAAGAAAAATAATACAAAAAAAAAATAAAAATAAAATATTATTACAGAAATATTCTTATTGGCTATTGGCGATTGAGAAAATATTTGTGAAAGGTTTTTCCCCACACTCTGATTTTCTGAGGGAATTCTCCTTGTTTTTTCGCTTATTATGTGCAAAATTCGGGCTTTTACTCCTGAAAGTGCTTTAGAAAATCAATGTATTCTCCTAACTACCTTCAATGAGATCCCCATGCATAAACAATTGAAACGCAAGGTACACTGTTGTAATTTAAAAACAAGTAGTATGAAAAAGATTTTTTAAAGTCAATTTCTACTTTTTTTTTTTCACTCTATTGCAGAAAGTCCTTCATAAATAATTTTAATTCATTTTTTAAGTTTATCTGGCGCTATCTATAGGTAGATATGCAACTTAAATCTAAAAAACTAAAATTAATTAATTAATTAAATTTAATTAATGAATTAATATTTGAAAAACTGTATCAACATCCAGTGTCATACACTACAAGTTAAAAAAATGTATTTGAACTTGAGGATGAATAAAAAGTGTTTTATAAACGATTGAAAATTTGAACAAGATATATACAGGGAGAGTGTGAACTAATAGAAGGAATTGAATAAACAACAATCTATTTACACGAGAATATTTGTTTTCCACACATTACTATTATGTGGTTACTTTTAATTTATGTCCCCACTAATACTTATTTAACTAATCAGTTTACTTTCGTGTATTAATGTCTTATCTACAAAAGAATAATTTAAAAAAATCTCGGTTGGCTATTTTTAAAGTAAGTATTCCATCACCTATTTGAAACTTAATTAGACATAATTTTCTGCTTATAATAATGCAAATGAATTCAGAAATATATTAAGAAACAGGCCATTTTCTTTTTTTTTCATTATCTTTAATAGCATTAAAATGTTTAATATTTCTTTTAAAAATGAGTACTCCTTTGACTAAATATATTGAGGTAAATATAAACTTTGGATAAAAATATAATATATTTAGCCCAAAGTCTATATATAAAATTTTATTTATTATATTTTATTACTTATATTTTATTTTTAAAAATTTTAAATTAACTATATTTAGCCCAGAGTCTAAATATAAAATTTATACTTTGGACTAAATATGAAAGATTATAGACACTTTATCCAGAATGTCGACATCGCATTAAAATTAAATAGAATATTTTCATCAATGCATAGGTTTTTGATATTGAGCAATAAGATTTTTTTGGAAAAAGTGATTCAATAGAACATTTGTCCAAATGAATGAATGTTTAAAACATTCTGACAGAAAAACAAGTATACCAGACAGTATATTCATTCAAATAACGTTGGGAAATTCATTGAAATTGGGAAATTCATTGATGGTTTGAGCGAAACCTATTTTGTTCAGGAAGGAAAATTTTAATGAACATTTTTTTCATTGCTTTCAAATTTTTGTAATATACATCGATTGAAACATTCGTGGAATTAATAATAAGGGCTTGAGAATATAGTGTTGTAGTGCGCAGGTTGGGCAACCAGTTTGTAGCTGGGTGTAGTTGGGTTTAGATACGTGAGGTACAGGTAGAAGAACACACAGCTTTATTTACACATGTACAAACGCCACATACATAACAATATTTAACCCATTTACAGACAGATAATGATAGATTCCTGGAAGGATTTCCATTTCTAAGCCACAAACCCAATACTTAGCTATGCGCAGGATGTGCGACACATGCATCCTTTCTGAGTGAGTGTCTGTATTCCAACTAATACACAGGGTTGTGCAGGGTGAGGTAATATATTACTTCTCCAGATGAAAGTCTGTAGGCCAACTTATGTGTCGGGATGCGCTAAATATATTTCCTCTCGTGATGAGAGACTATATACTAAACGTTTCTCAGCGGGTGGGCAAGTTGTGCTGTACTTCCTCTCGGGAGAGAGTCTCGAGACCGAGTCACCATTTCTCTTCAAAGTCAAAGGAAGTGATTTTGGCAGTGGGCAAGAGGAAACACGTTTACACAGTGTCCTAAGCAATACTTTGCTAAGTAGTCGTGATATTTACATATGATATGATAACAAGAAAAAATAATAATAATTTGACATTCGAAATTCAGTGATACATAGCTATGCATCCAAAATCATAATCTTGATGTATACAACATAGTAATAAGCAGTGATGCCTAAAAATTTTCCTTTCATTGCACATTTTTGCACAGAACTTTTTTGTTTTTTATTATATAACAGACGAATGATCTTACTATCTAATTGAATTTCCGTTTTTTTTTTAAATTTCATTTTTAAGCATTATGTACATTCAAATATTATCCTCATTATGCGAAAATAGTACCAGCAAAAATATGTTTCGTTTTTGATAGAAAAGTTAATGTAATTTGCTAAGGTATATTGCAATTAACTTAATATGAAAAGTAATTAAAATCATTTTTTTATAAATAGTTTTTTTGAAAGCTTTTCTTTCATGGCGATAAATAAAATTTCATTAAATTTTAGGGTCAAAATATAAAATTTGAAATAATTTACATACTATCTATAAAAACTCAACAAAAAAAATGCGTATCATTTTAATGTGAGACAGAAATAATTGTAAACGGAACAGTTAAAAACTATTTCTTAAAATAACCATAAAAAATCGGTTTGTAAGAAAAGAGAGTATAATTCTGTATTTTTTAAGCTAAAGTAAAATTTCCTGTAAACTAGTGTCCCTTTAAAAATAACTGGTACACTGAAACCTACAGTAATGAATTATATCAACAAATATAATTCATTTCTGATACAAAAGAAATTAAAATGATACATTATTGATTGCTTTATCTTTCCATACACTTTGCAGCTGATAAAGAAGTTAGTAAAATAAAGATAGCAACATGTCTTACAAAAATAAAGTAATACAATTTTAATAGAATTTAAAATTCTTATTTTTATACATATGATTTTTGAACGTGAAAATAATAATAAACAAAACTGTAAAACATATTATAAACGAAATTTAACCCACCAATTGACTAATAATTATATGTTAAAACTTGTTTTTTAGCTGATGCGGAAAGTAAAGATTATTCAGATAGTTTAATATCTTTTTTAAAAATAAAATCGCCATAAAATTCCATTAGTACGTTTTGCTGATACTGCAGTTTCAAGATTTAAAATCGTTTATTGCGAAAAAAAAAAAAATGGCTCAAAAATTTTCTCCTAAATAATTTTTTCGATTATTAAAATTAAAAATTTTCATTCTAAACCATATTATTCAAATAATGAATGTTTGTTATTTTAAACTGGCGAAATTAGATGGTCGATGTGAATAAAAAAAATGTATAAGTTTAGATCATGTAAAAAACAATCATTAGAGGCTATTGCAAAATAATTTGTTTGCAATAATTTGTTTTTGTTTGTAATAATTTATTTGAAAATAAATCAAACTCACATTCTCATTCCAAGCACACATTGTCCAAAAACTAAATATACGTAATTAAAAATAATAATAAAAATATTTGTGAGTGAAATGATCAGATTGGCAATTTTAAACAACCTAGTTTTTCTACCATGATTGTGGATTAAAGACTTTTTGACAGTGTAACGTCTTGGCCTATACCAGACCTATAACGGCTTCAAGAAGAGGTCACTTTCAGTTTCATGAGAACAATTTAATTTTTTATTTACAGAAATACACATATATACAAATACAGAACTCTGGGTTATTACACAAAGAAATGAAAATTAAAAATATAAATTTGATTATAAATGCACGATTAAATCACAAGTACAGTTCACTCCAAGGTTGAAGAATTTCAGAGTTATCGAGTCAATGTCGAATTTCCAAATTCGTTAATCATCTCGAAACCACAAGGGGCTTACTTTGGAAAATATGACCTGTTCTGTCACTTCTGAGAGTAAAAGAAAAACAATACTTTTTTTCAACTCATAGCAGAACTCTTTTCTTTCTTCTCCAAAAACCTCCCTTTAAGAAAATCCATCAATACTTCTCATCGGAGTAGACATTTTCTAATTCATGGACTATCACCAATCACAATGGAACAACTCATGATGTAGTCCATATTCCATCTGTAATTGTTTCGACCTGTGAAGGTCTCACAAACAATGGCTGATTTCATGAATCTCAATTTACACAATACTGAATATTTGTTCAGAATTTATTGGCAGGTTGTTCTAATTTGTACAAAACACTAACTACATGTAATATAATTACCCACAACACTGCTTATCTGCTGTCAAATTTGAGTGATATGTTGTTATTATGTACGTATCAACGAATATAAATTTCTCTCTCCTGGGAATGAAATGCCACAACTCTTCTTATGGGCAAAATGCTACAGCAAGAGTAAATCAAATTTGTGCAGTATATATGTCCAATTTTAGACTATATTTAAATGTGTATTACCATTTTGGAGACGAGTTCAATTTAACTTAATAATCTATCTACTTTGTTGATATTAAATAAAATATCAACAAATAATTTATATATTAAGAAAATTTAAACGAATAATTTTGTTTATAATATTTTTGTTTGAATTATCAAAGTATAAAAATAATAATTCATTCATTTTTTAATAAAAAAAATTAATTAATTATTACAACTTTTTAAGAAAAGTGCACTTTTATAATGCTCGCAACATTAAATAAACTATTCATAATACAGTGTTTTATTATTTAGAGTCAATATATATTTTTTGTATATATATTTATTATATGTATATTTTTAAGAAAATAAAAGATTTATAATGTTCTCAACATGAAATAAATTATGCATAATATAGTGTTTTACTATTTAGAGTCAATATATATACCTTGTATATATATAAATATTGACTCTAAATAGTAAAACCTTGTATATATTTATATATAATTTATATATTTATATATGTATATATTTATAATCCTTTTGTATTTATATCACCTTGTATATTATATACCTTGTATATATATATATCTTTTTTAAGAAAGGAACAGATTTATAATGTGAGCAACGTGAAATAAACTATGCATAATAAAGTGCAGAGTCAACATATATATCTTATATAAATTATTCATATCTATAATGTTTCATGTGGAAATATTATATTTTATATTTAATAAAATCTATACACTCCTCATTATTTTTGATAAGTTAAAATACAGAAAAAATATAGGATCATATTTCGGGACAAATCAATTTCTGTATTATTTTACCCGGGAAAAAAACCACAAACGTATCTATAAAATTGAATGTATTTTACGAGTCCCATCTAACATCTCGGAGATCTCTGGCGTTTGAGCTTCCTTATTCTCCGGATCATATAAATTCATATCGCTGCGCAGTTGTGTCCTCAAATCCTCATACATATTCAAGACCAAAAAGCATATTTATGTGTTTGCATAAATTTCGCGAGTTATCCATTATGCATTCCGCCTGAGTCATGTTTCGTATGATTTCCACAAATATACACGAGGCCAGCTATAAAAAAGAGGAAAACTTTTCGAGAAAGACGGTTTTGCCTCTGTACAAAAGGAACAGCATAAATAATTATTATACAGAATTCTGTGCTGCTTGAGGGAGCATTTTGTAGCAGATTGCGAGATCTGGTTGAAACCGACTCGGTTGCATTTCTGCTAAAAAATTGAGTTTAAGCGTTTTTCCTTTTTTTTTAGTATTTTGCAACATCATCTGCATATAAACAGTTTAATATCCATGTAAATGGTTTTTATTAACATAGAATTATTATAATAAATTAAAAGGTTAAGATATCATTAGTTTAGTAAATCATAAATCAAAACTAAAATTACCAAAAATATTTTAAGAAATTTTTTTCTTATATATAGAATTACAAATTTATAATTTCTTGCCTTTTTTTTTTTTTTGTAGTTTAATTATATCATCGACGCACAAACACAGACATGCACAGGTCCCGTCCCGTTGTTACGTTTCGAGAGGATTTTAGGACATTTTTATTTTTAAAAATCATAAAGTAGATTAAAGAATGATGAATAGGATATAGAATCAAAAAACAAGTAATATTATTTGCTCTAATTTCAAAACAAAAGGAAGCATTACGTATTAGAAAATTATATTGTTGAAATCTTATTTTTAATTAGTTTCAAATCTTTAGCAAGTCTGAATTGTAGCTCAATAGTAAAACGAGTATCTTGTGTGCAGTAGATTTGGGTTTGGTTTTTAGCTTGCGATAATTTTTTTGCACACTTTAGGCTAATTAGACCGGGAACCTACAGTTTAAAATGGATTTCGAATAACTAACAAACATCCATGCCACCACCAGGATTTGAAACTGAAAGTGTGCAGGAGATTTTTTTGGTTTGTTTTGTCGCTCTACGGTCATCTAGTGTACACGAGGGCCTAAACAGACTGGGATTTACAGTTTAAAGTGGATTCCGAACCACTCACAAACATCCATGTCACCGCCAGGATGGTATGCAGGAGAAGTAAGGTACAATTCCATTGGCTGCCTCCGTAGCAGACACTGCTTTTGGAAATGAGGAGGATCGATGGCGATCCTGATAAAGTGTCTCGCATCGATAGTCTGGTTGGCAGGTAGTACTAGGTTGGAGTTATCTTAATTTTATTGGATATATATATATATATTATATTAAATAAAAAGAGGAACAATAAAAATACTAGTAAAATATATATAATAAAATATTAATAGCCAGAAATGACTAGCTAAAAAATTAATAAATGAATGAGTTAAGGTGACCATTTATTAATTTTTTAAAAATGAGACCTACTAAATTCAGATCATAACATGTGTATTCAAGAACACCTATATTTTTTCGTTGTTTGTGTTTATTAATGAAAAAAAAATATTAATAAACCCATGAATGTAAATAAACTATATTATATATATTTACATTTTTTTTTTTTAAAACCGATTTGCCTTAGGAATCTTTAGTATTAATTTCAAATTAGAATGAAATTACCGGCAGAGTTTTAAAAAATGATTTATGTAATTAACATTCCTGTAAGAACTTGATCTTCAACAGTGTTTTTAGCTGGTCCACAAAGTAGGCATAAGAGAAAAAGAGCTAGATCATTAATTTCGGGAGTATTCAATAATTAGGGAAAATTTTATAGTTCAAATAATTGACGTAAAAGTAGTTAAATGCAAACCCAAATGAATTTTGACTGGAACATTCCCAGAATTTTATTTAATCACATTTTGCAGCGTAATATATTTAGAAATTTATGAAAACTCAGGAATTCTTTATCAGGCCTATAATTAATAACTTTTTTTTTTCAATTCCTACTATTAACTCACACTCTTCCTTTATATATATCTTGTACAAATTTTCAATCGTTAATAAAACATTTTCCATTCATCCACTGGAAGTTAAAATACATTTTTTTTTTTTACTTGTAGTGGATGACACTTGATGTTAATACAATCTTTTCAAATATTAATTCATTAATTCATTTTAGCTTTTTAGATTTAAGTTGCATGTATCTACCAATAGACGGCGCCAGTTGTAAGAGGAAAATTTCAACTTTATTTGTAAAAGACTTTATGCAATATAGTAAAAAAAAGTAGAATTGACATTAAAATTTTTTTATATTGCTTATTAATCAATACCCTCAGGTAGCACTTTTGATTCTCCTCGGGAAATCATTTTTGATTAAACTCGCTCATCCCGATAACTCTAATTCCCTAAAAGAAATAAATCCAGTGCTCTACATATTTTTGCCTATTTTATGATTTGAAATACCTGTGAATGGTATTTCATTATGTGGAATAGAATATACCGCACTGCACTACTTTGTAGTACATTAAATGATATTTATACAGATTTGATTTACATATATTTATTGATTAAACAGTGATGTTGTACAATCAAAGTACTTTTTAGTGCATGATAAAAGTTGAAGTGATAGGTGAATAACGCTTTTGGCTTTCCGATTCAAGTGCGTTTTGACTAACAGCACTAAAAGTAAGATTGTGAATAAAATATTATTCATTGCCAGGACAGGATACAAAAACCAGGACCAAAGTCAATACATTTGGCGTACCTTCAAATTTTTTTGACAAAATGTACAGTTTTTGGAATAATATCTAGGTATTATTTATTAAAAGGAACACATTGGGAAACTCTGAATCTGCTGCATTCATTGATGTTCATTTCAAAATGAGGGGCGACAAAAATGTTGGTATGTGCCGCCATTTCCTCGCAGTGCTTTCGAACAATCGATTATTAGGCCGGATATCTTCTAGTGGCAAATGATTTCAGGCCAAAAAGCAAGCACAAAAATTTTGTAAAAGGTAATATATATATTCGTAAATTAGTTCACACATAATGTTTTGCAAAGATTTTATTTGAATGACCATTTTTTTTATGTGATGAAGTAGTAGCATCTATTTTATACGCATATCTTCGATTTAAATTTCTTAAGCAATGTAAAAATTAAAAATAAAAATGTTTTGCCAAAAATATTTAAAATGAAACATTTAATTGTCATGCTTTTTTATTGTCTCTTGAAATGACAACATACATATTTGTTTGTGCATATATACATAAGGACAAATTCATGGGAATGCATTTACAAATCCTGTTAAACGAGTTCTCGTAATGGTTAAAATACCAATCTGTTGCCTATAAAAGGGTACCATTTTCAGGGACTGAATGCTTCACTAAACTGTTGGACTCTATCTCTCCCACAATTTAATATAATCTTAATCTTCAAAATTTCTAAGGGCATATGTGGTGAAACCCAATCCAGCCAAAAGGCTTTGCATGAAACCTATTTTGAAATAATCATCAGTTGAACTTGTTCCCCACTCTGTTTCTATTCCTTGTTTTCTCTCCAAGAGAGGTCTGCCTGATTAATACAAGGCTTCAAGAAAATGTCCTTAAAAATTTTCCAAAGGAATATTTTCCTATTTCGGTCCTTTTTAACTACTATTTGAATCCTCGTGGGAACTCATGGTTTAGAAGATATGAAACAGATCTTTATTAACAGTTTTGTTTCCCTTGCATAATAAGCGGCTGAATGTTTAAAACAGGGAAATCAGTAAAGAACCAACTTATTTGCAGAAGTAAATGTGAGTTTGCAATCAAAGCAGTTTGTAGTTTATTGACTACCTTTACTAGAATGAAAATTTACATAAACAAATTAAATATTCTACATTTTAAAACAAATTTTTACTCTTTAGAAGATAATAATTTTAATAAATTATAATGTTTAAAACCATTTATATTTCAGGTTTTGATATTACCTGAGGTTTTAAGTTTATCTGATATTTTTTGCTTATCTAATTTAAATTGGATAACAAATTTATTGAGATGATGTAAAATTATTATAAAATTAAACAGCATTAAAATAACCTTTATAATGTGTAGCTTGAAGAAACAATATGTTGTTTTCTTTACTGTATTATTTATTTAAACAAATATTGTGGTTATTGTATAGAATAATTTATTAATTTAATGTACTTTTATAAAAATGTGATCAACAATATATCTATAAAAATATAATATTAATTCAGAAAAATAATAATCAAAGTTTATATGTAATTCAAATAATAAAAGTGTAGTTCATGCGAAGTAAACAGAAATTTTTCACTATTTATAATCAATTATGCTTAGAAGAAGTAATATTTTACATGTAAATTTTCGCTTGTAAAATCTTGCTTACATTTTGATATACTCAATTTCTTAATTAATCATTTCATTTTGGGGAAAATAACATCTGTAATAATTTTAACAAATTAATAAAATATAATTTAATAATTTTTTTAAATGTTTTCATCTCAAAAATTAATTTACCAAAAACAATAACTTTTACTTAATTATGAAAAATAATTTTCGAATAAGGCTGTGAATAAGAAAAAAATACAAACAAATTTGTCATTCACAAATTTTATTTTTTTGAAATAAATAAATGGTTGTGACAAGAAATGTCATAATTTTATTTTAATCCTCATTCATTATATAAAAAGTCTTACAAATAATTGTTTCTAGAATTATTAGTAATAATGTTAATGACAGTTTAGCAGTTTATTTATAAAACTTATTTGTTTAATTCAATAATATTTTTATTTTAACTAGTAGCAAATTAAACTCAATACAACCAGTAAATAAAACTACATAATAACAGAAAATCAACATATTCATTTATAATAATACTTTACATTAATTTTTTAATAAGCTGGTTTTAAATGTTACAGTCTTTTATGAGACCAGCATTTAAAGACTAAATATTTTTAAAGTATAACCGAATGTGATAAATATTTTCAAATTTTATTAATAAGTAACCCAATTTGGAATTCTTTTTTCATATATCTAATGCTAATATTTTTTTTTGTAAGATCAGCATGCATATAAATCAGCAAAATCTTTATTATTTTCAAATTTTCAAAATCGGCTTTGTTTGCAAACATGAATAATACATTAGTCATTGAAATAATATTTTAATGATTATTCATCACAAGCATACCTCATTTAGCAATGCAAAAGACCGATTTTTACATCGCATGCTTTTGCCATTCAATGGCATATTATAAATTCTGTGTTTTGGAGAATACATTTTCCAAAATCCAACGGAATTTATCAATTGAAAATAAATTTAATAAACTTGAAAATTATTTTCTTTAAATGTTCATTCAAATCTGTGTCTTCTTTAAGAATATAATAAAAATAAAAATCGTAAGAAGATGTTTTTATTAGTAGAAAATATAACTGCATTCAAGCAGATGCGATTTCTGTTAATTTATTTTGATTCTTATTTTAATTTTTAAATCTATACATGAAAACGCAAATTAAATTAAGTGTGAATATTTTGCATTAAAATTGCGGATTATGTAAATAAAGATGGAACATTTAATATTCACCACTGAATATGAAATGTGTTTGCCAAATCATATTTAAAAACATTATTTTGCTTATTTAAAAATTCCTAATTATTCACTGAACTACGAAACAAATACAGTATTTCGTTGTTTAATCTTACTTCTACATAAATTAGTTTGAAAAACTACAAATAATGGAGTCTCTTTTCTTAAAATATTTCTTTTTTATTAAGATTATATGATGAAATAACTTCCACATCAATATGCATGTCATAATATTTGATTAAAATTAATTATTATTAACAGATAATATTAAAATAAATATATTTATACATAAAAACATTATCTCAGCAATAAAACGTGCTACGAGTTAATTTCACATTAACTGAATGACCAAGTTCTATAATAACAAGTTTAATTGTTTTCAGCTTGCAGTGCAGTGCGTAAAATAAAATGTGCAATGCTTGTTCTCTAATCATTATGATTAAGACACCACATCTTGTGATTGACAGTGTTTTTAACAAAAAGTGAGATGCTACGAATGTGAGATGCCTCTTATTGTGCCAAATTTAAGAGATAGTAATTATGTATTAATGTCAACATGAAGATTCTAGATTGCCTTTTATATAACCGTTCTATAGCTACAGTATCATTTTTAATCAGCCATACTAAAACCCATACCCTCATGAGGTAAATGCACCGTTTTAAAAACCCCAAACAAAAAGCACTTCAAAAGTCAAGTACCCCTAAAAGTTTTAAAAATAAATATGTTTTTCAAATTTTAATCTCACATTTATGCTAACCTTGAATGTTTGAATGTTGGATGCTTTCGCTTAAGTCATTCATCCCTAAAATAATAAATATGTAGCAGATTTAAAGTTTTCTAAGATCAATTTTTAGAATAAAAACTAAATATTATTCTGAAACTCTGCCCACATTTTGCCGCAAATATCCGAATTGGTAACTTTAGTGTATTATACCCACCTGTTGAAGTCCCACTGTAGAATTTTCCGGATTTCTAATGTATTGTACCAATTCACAGTACAGATACGAACGCTGCCACTTCCAAAGATTTCAAATTGTCTAATTCCCAAATTATACCTTAATTTGGAAATCCTACATATAACCATCAGCCAACACCATCTTTTATGTGTTTTTTATCTCCTTTTATTTATATTTTTTATTTTGCTCATTTTTTAATATAGATAAGTCATAATATTTCAATTAATTGTTTTAGTTGCCTAAAATAGACAATCATCTCTCTTCATGCATAGCTGGGGAGTATTATTCGAAATGCATGGTATGTTTTTGTAGATAAACAATTGTACCACAGTTTTAAATACCCGCAGTACGGTGGAAAAAATAACAAACAAAATCTAAGCATATTCATTTATAAGAATCAATCATTCATATTTCTTCTTACTATATATGCGTATAAATCGACGCAGATTTTACACAATTATGTTCCAATTTTGCCCTATTCATTCGAACTACTTAAAATTGACTGTTTTCTTTTTATGGAAGTGAAATTGAGAAGACATTGATTATTTTCTTTCTTTTATTAGAGGGCAAATATTCAATTTCTATTATGATAACATCTGCATTTCTTCATATAAGAAACATTTCAAAAGCATATAAGAAACATTTGTTAACATTTATTTGAATATTATCTGTTAATTTTAATGTCTTTTAATAAATGTTATGGCATGTATGTTAATATGGAAGTTATTTCATCATATAATCTTTCTGCATATATGAAGATACGAAGATATTTATAAGAATTTCACCTCTGAGTTGCTCTCATAGCTATGATTTTACAGTAACTTGTATACTATCTTTGTAAGTATAAAAATTGAAAAAATTTGCCATCATATTATGGATTTATTTATTTTATAAGAAAATATACTTCAATAAAATGATAATTCGACAAACCGCGAAAAATAAATTTGTTATCAGATTATTAAGAATTCAAATTTAAACTTGGAAGTTGCAAAACATGCAGTCTATAATGAAGGGATATATCGTGAAATATATCCAGGCCTTTATCCAATAAGAATTATCGAAATGATGTATTTTATATATAAAGATATATATATATATATATATATAATAAAAAATATATTTGACATTTTTAATCAATTAACTAATTTATAAAATGTTAAAAATGAACACTATATCAGAAGAAAAAATTTCTTATATATTTTTTGTAATATATTACAAGCAGAGATGACCCATTAATCTATTCTTATACTTTACTTTGGCAAATTTTGTTAAGAAGAAAATTTAATAAAATTGATGAATTAGAACAAATAAAAATAAGAAAAGATATCTTATATGTATTATATAAGATCATCGGAATCTATCATGTTAGTATGTTTATGGATTAGAATAATTTCCTTTATTAGTTATTCGCTTTAATATTTATCTATAACTTATCAAGCAAAAAACAATTTAAAATAATAAAATACAGAAACTCTGAGCAGTAAGCAAATAAATAAATATCAAGTGATAGAAATGTTTATTTTAAGGTAAGTTGAATATGAAATGCTTTAAGTTCCATGTACGCTAAGTTCATTTCAAAATAAAAAGTTAAACAGCCATGAGTGCAAGCTTTGAATTTAACTACTACTACTACTATACCACATCACTATGCCTACAGCTGAGATACCATATACTGTTTTGGGAAAATTGAATGGATACATGTTAGAGGTGGGAAAATTCTTATAAAATTCACATTTGACTGAACAGTGAGGAAAAATCAAAAATTAAAATTCAAAAAAAAAAAAAAATACGAAATGCCATAATGCTTAAAAATAAAAAAACAATACATCAAATAAATTATTGCAAAAATTAAAAAAAAAAAAACCATTGCAATATAATAAAAAAAAACATTGAATAATATATAAATCAGTTTGGTTTGGTCTATCGCTCTATGGTCATTTCGTGCAATCTTTGGGCTAATTTGACAGGGACCTACAGTTTAACGTAGATTCCTAACCACTGACAAACATCCATGCCACAGCCACGATCTATAAATCAATGTGCGAAAATAGTAATCATCAAAGTGTATAGAAATAATAATTAGTAGAGGAGAGTAACAGCTAATAAATAATTGTAAGAATTGATAGTAGAAGCAGATGCCTCACAATTAGGAACATCGGAAGTATAAAAAGCAGAAGATATACATATGAGAAGAGATAATAAGCAAACATTATAGCTAATTAGTTAATATTTACGTACAAAATTATCAAAATAAGTGCACATTAAAAATTGATATGCGTGTTGAATAAAAGCACAAATTGCTTCAAAATTAATTTGCCATGCACACATAATGTATACATCCACGTAAATTATTTTATAAATTAAAATTGCCTTAAATATTTACACAAGCGAAAATTATTTTATAAAGCAAATTACTTTAAATATATAAACATAATATATACATACACGTAAATTATTTTATAAAATAAAATTACTTTACATATACAAGCATAATGTGTACACACGCTTAAATTATTATATAAAGTTGTAACCGTGCTTCCACCTACGCACTGGCAAAAGCACCAATGGTAACCAGGAGAAATGGTCAGAGAGCATCATGACTCAATTATGCATACATTTAAATTATTATATAGTAAAGTAAAATTACTTTAAATGTACACACGGACTATGTACACACACGTAAAGTTGAATTTAACTGGAGTCAAAATCAATCCTTTTGATATTAAGGATAAAGTCTTTTGTAGCTTTCATCTCAAAAGCGCTGAATTTAACAGACGTTGGAATTAACCCTAATCCTAACGTCACATAGCACTGATGCTGTGAAATACTGTAAATCATCTGTAAATATCAATCCGTTCCTGCCAGAGTTCAATAGACGAAAATTAACGCAGTTCCTAATGCTATCCAGCACCAAAGTTGAGTACCTCCACTAAAATTAACCGTTGAGTCCCCTTTTGATTTAGTGGAGATTGCTGCTAATTCTCGTCAATGTAATTAAATTAACAGCTACTTTAATATTACCACAAATATGGTTTCTATGTCTGTTCATAAGATATTTGTCGGCACGTCACTATTCCTAATTACGAAAATAGTGTATCCAATCATAAAAAGCCTCTAAAAGTATCCTATTAACCATAATAACATCAATAATGCATGGAAATAAAGGAACATATTTCATTTCTTTAGTGCCGTTTTTTTACCTAACTTTGCTCCATTAAATTTCAGAGTAGAAAAGAAATTCACCAAAAGTGAATGATTTTTTTTTGTGTCCTCTAAGAAACGAGACTATACATGGAATCTTGTTTTCACTATGAAAACGAAAACAAGAATATTTAGGGGCATGTTGACATATATTTCACGATAAATTATGTGTGAACAACACGAGTTTTGTGTTTCAAAAAGGAGAAGATCCCTTCTGTGTGCTTTGGTTATTCGAAACTACTTAAATGAAGAGCTTCCACAATGTTATAAGTATTGGACAGCTGATGACAATGATTTACCCTTGTACACATAGTTACAAAGATTCCCTGATTCCATTCCATGAGACTTACTTTCATGAGGTTGTAATACAGATCTTGCTTAAAAACCTCCATTGATTAAAGCACTCATTGAACTTAAAGAAATCATTAGAATCATCATTAGAACATCAGGGATTGCAAAAATGTGTGAAAAGAAAACAAGAATATTTAGGGACATGTTAAAATTATTATAAATTGAATGTTTGACGTTTTACAAAATGTTCATAAATCGTAATAAAATAATGAATAAAACTAAACAAAAACAAGAAATGTTGTGCAGTATGATTATATTACGGGTAATAGCTATGAAAATAAACATTTTAAAAGTTTGTCATCCATTTATGATCCATGATTATCCTGTATAATAACATGATCGCATTAATATACATGATTAAGTTAACATTTATTTAGAAAGTGTATTTCTAATTCCTATTAATCATTTTTTTATTAAATTCTCTCTGTTTGGATGCCCTAGCTCAAAGTCATCATTTTAATCTAATTCACCAAGCGATTGCTACAGCCAATCCATCATTTGAAATCTGACAAGTAAAGACAACTTAAAACTTTTGGATTAAATGAACATCGACGAAAACGGGGAGAAAAGTATCGAGAGTCATTTAGGAAAAGGATATTTCTATGATGAATGTGATTACAGTTTTGTAGAATTCCTTACTGCTTTTTTTTTCTGTTTTCAAACAATTTCTTTTAACTTCAATAATTATGTATGACACATTTTGTTTTGTTTATTTATTAACATTTAAACTTTTAGCATATTTTTTGCTGTGTTTTATTTTAAATTGCATTATAGGAGTTTGATTAAAAACTAAGAATTTTCTCGCATTAACTACATTTCAATGTTTCAGATTTAATTTCGTATAATGTGTTCGATAACTCTATGCATGGAATATGTAAATTATTAATCTGTTTTAGCCATTCTTGTTTTTGGATGGTTATAATAATGTAAGACAGAAGAATATATATAATTATAAATATAATTCTTCCGTACAGAAGAATATATTATATATGACAGATGAATATATATATTTATAAATATAATTCTTCTGTACATGTGTTTGTCACTGAACTCCTCCTAAACGGTTAGTCCGATTTTGATGAAAATTTTGTGTTTGTATGACAAAACATAAAGAATGTTTTTATGCTATCCCCTTTGTTGTAAGTCACTCCTAGATGCTATTACAGTATATCAACTTCTATCCCATTCAACCAATCACTTTGAAAATTGTAATAATATGTATTCGAATATGAAAAATAGGTTCACGCTGTCCACTTTATTGTTATTTGCCACCAGATGGTGCTGCAGCATTTCATATATAGCGTGCAAATTATATCCATGAAAATTAGTATACACATATATTGGGGCATGTAGAATATATTCGTGATATGTAATTTCCTACAATGCATTTTTGTTTTTTTTTGGCTGGACAACGTATGTCGGGTTCTGTTAGTAAAAAATAATAACATTGAATATTCATAAATTCACGTACCCATTTCTGATAAACAAATTTGGAATCATTTAAAAGAATTACAATTAATAAAATGATTTAATGTTTTATAAAGTTATTAAAAGTGTAAGAACATATTTAAAAATATTAATTTTACCTTAAACAGATACATCTTGTACATTCAAATAATCTACATTAAAAATAACTATTTTAAATTTAAAATGTTTAAAAATGCTCTTGCTTTCATTCAATTAGTAAAAGTAAAAGTATTTAGAAAAAGTAATTAGTATTTCAATTCTTAAAAAGCAAAAAATCATGACATATTTACCAATACATTACTTTACGACGAAATTTATTTTAATTCATCGCATTTTAATCATTGCGAATTTGTTCATTTTTAAACGTTTTCTAAAAAAACTGTTAAAACTTCGTCTTTTATTCGCCATAAACATTTTTTTTATAGAATAAGGTTAAAATAAGTCATTTTATAATATAAGTATTTTAAATCACATTAATTTTTATTCACAAAATATACTAAATTCTTTAATGTTCGGAAAAAAAATTCACTCTATGAATAGATTTTATTGCACTAAACTGCATTTAGCATTTTAATGTTGTAATTGCCATTTCTGATGGGATATTATGCAAAACGATTTTTCTGCCAATCCATTTAAGCGCGAAATGCATTCTCGCCAAAATCAATCTAAATGATCTTTAAGAGAAAAACAGTATTTTTCTCTTGTATAATGAGATTTTAAATGTAATTATATTCCATTAAATGAAATGGGTTATTGATATGTTCTCTTTCGCTATTTCTGTATCAAACTAAAGACCTCATTTGTTCCACTTTTACATTCTAAAATTATGAACGCAGATTGATATAATATTAACTTTTGTGAGCGTATAGTGCTATTTATTTTGCTTCCCTATAACATAGACCCATTTACTAATCCCTATGTGCTTATTATATGTTCTAACCCAGGGGTGGCCAACACAAATGGTCTTGCAGGCCACTTTGGAAATGCATCCTAACTCCGCGGGCCACATATAAAATTATATATCCCCATATTAAATTTAGACACACGATAGACATTTTTTGGAGTGAAACATTGAAGCATAATGTATTATTATTATTATGTTTACCGTTATTCTTACATAGATAATATAATAATAACGACACTAAACGCACATTGCGAAGAAATGAGAAATAACACTAAAAATCAAATATAAAAAATATATAAATATAAATGAAATAAAAAAAAAAAATTTATTTAAAAATATTTATTTTACTAGTCTGATATTTTTTTGTCAAGAATATTATTTTAAAATAAAAGCTAATTTTTCTCATAATTTCGACAGTTAATTTTTGAATATAGGGATGCACATGTATTGTATTTTTTTAATGCATTGGTTTTCACAACTTTGGCTATTATAAAATAAATATATAAAAGTACAATAAATCTCACGGGTCGCAAAAATGTTCAAGGCCACTCCTGTTTAAACCTAAACCTAATACCTTACTACCCATGTAACGTATAACATCTCTGCTCCTAGAAATAACACGTCCTTTCATAATATAAGGAATTACTACGAAACTGAAGATGAAAGATACGTATTAGCATAGTTAAGACCAGCCAGATAAGTCTCTTTTTACGAGTCACAAACACGTTGTAAAAATACCATGTGATGTCATAGTCACAGACTTTCAACTCGTCTAGAACTTTCTAGACACTTCTTTTGTAGCGTGGTGTGTTTTAGAATGTCCATAATAAACAATGTTGTTTTAATTTAATTATTATAAATATTTTGTGTTGTATATATGTATTCCCTACTTCTAATTACTTAATAACTTAATAATACTGCTGTAGTATTAGTTCAATATTTAATTTGTAGTTGTAATTTTATAAAAATAATATCTTAGTGAAAAAAGTTTCTTAGTAATATTTCGCCTATATTGTTTCATATGTTACATTTTTAAAATTGGTTAACTTATTATTGAGGATTTTATACATTTTGTTGTGTATAAAATCGGTGAACAGCGAAGTACAGTGAAAAAGTTAAACTGTGAAAACTTAACATGTGAAAAAAGTTGTATAGTGAAAAAGTTAAGCATAGTAATATTTCGTTATATTGTTTTCATATATTGCATCTTAGAAATTGGTTAATATTTTTTAATTTACAATTGAGTATTTCATACATTTTTAGACACTCTATAAAAAAATTCTATATAGTCCTGAACAACCCTATTTTTCTAGTATAAATATTTTATAATCTCAACACATCCATTATATATAATCTACTATTTTCCATTTGTCTTACAGTTTATATGAGTGTACTAATTAATATTTAAAAATTTAGAGATGCTTCTTTATTTTTATTTGATTTTTTTAAAAAATGAGAAAAGTTGTATTGAAATTTTGAATATTAATGTATGCTGTATCTGCATAAAAAAAAGTAATGTTAAATATTTATACATGTATTATCAAAATTTACATTTATCATATTTTCCTATTTTTTAGAAGATTAGAAAACGTAGTATTTCATGCTGAATATCTAATTATGATCCAATAGTTTACATTCCTTGCTTTACGTTAAGAGGAAGGCAGAAGAAATTGACGGCTTAAGAAATTTAACCGAAAGGATTTTTCTCCATGTACAAATCCTGCTGTTTGCAATAAGCACTTCAGTCAAAATATTATCAAGAAAACCATGCTATTTTGAATAGATGGCTATGTTCTGATTGAGAAAAAAAGTACCAGAATTATCCCTCATGCATATCCATGAATATTTCCGAATCTGTCTGCATATTTATCTAGTGGTCCTATATCGAAAAGAGAAACTCCATCCGGAAAGAAGAACTTGTTAAAGGGATGAAAACGTATATTAAGTATTGGTGTTTAAAACACATCATTAAAACTTTCGATGACTTTCTGAAAGAATTTGCAACAAAATTAACTAAACAGTGGTTCTTTATAGAGTAAGAAGATGATGTGTTTTATAAACTAAATATATTTAATGCCAAGTTCCAAGGGTTAAAGTATCATTTAAACTAGACAGAAATTTAACAGTCTTTATTCTAAGTAAAGTCTATATCCCAAGTGGTCTTTATGCTAAACAAAAGCAGTCACACTGACTTTGCTTGACATAGTGAAGCAGCATTGGGTAATAAATGTCTTACTTTTATTTTAAAACAAAACAAGTGTGACAGATGGACCAAATTTGATTATTTATTAACTACACTTGGGAACTAAGACGAAAAGAATGTCTGCTTTGAAGACATATTTAATTGCACTTTAAATTTCCTTCAAAATATTAGTAAACAGAAGGAGAAAAAGATGGTGAATACTTTTTCATTACTGATGTTTTAATTGAACAAATTAATAATTTGATTTCAACTAAAATTGTATATTTAACAAATTATCTTCTGTTTGCTAGTAATTGTTTTTGAGTTATCCTTCATACTATAATTTTATCAGTAATAGAAAAAAATAATTTTGTCTCATTCCTTTTATTTAAAAAAATCATCTAACCCATTTAATAATAAAGCAACCTTGACTATAATAGTCATATATCATATTTAAAAAAAAAAGGGTTGAATTATTTAATGAAAATTTTAAAAAATGTTTCCCTTTTGACTTGATGAAATATTTATAAATCCTAATATTTCATCTAAAACTGGCCGGATTACTGGTATAGCTGAAAATTCTGTTTATGAAGCTACCACTTTTCAAGCTTTTATGATTACATCAGTGTTTTCTAAACAGAAAGAAATAATTACATTAATGCCAGTAAAAACCAAATTGCTGATGTATTATATTTAAATATTAGGTATTGATGGTGCTGATGTATGTATTATATTTAAATATTTAGTTTAAGGCCTTTTAAAAGAACTAGACTACACTGTTTTATGTTTAAAATCAGATAACAATAGAATACACGTTTTTTCAAAAATGTGCAATAGTAACTTATGCTAAATTCAAAATACTGTTCAGCCAGAAAAAAAGAATATTCTTTTTGTTTGAGGCTGTGCACTTAATAAAATTTATTAAAAATAATTGAATGACACAAAAAAAACAAAAGACAAAACTTTTCATTTCCCCAATCCAAATGATTTTCACAAGTTTATTCGGCAAGTCTTCAATCTATAAAAAAGTATTTATGATACTGAAAGAATGTCGATTGCAAAATTTGCACCTAAATTCTCACAAAAAGTTATTCATATTCATTTGAGAAACACAAAGTTTTACTTGCTTTAAATCTATTTTATGAAAAAAGTATAACTGTTTTAAAGAGTGAACAAAATGAAAAACTATAATACAGCAGAATTTATTGATTCTATATTAAAATGGTGGAAAATACATAGTTATTGTTAAATATCTTCAGAAAGGTTTCAATTTAGAATGATGATTCTGCAAACCAATAGAAAATCACCATCATCAGTGGCACGACTGCTCAGAGGGGGCCAAGGCTTTCCTTTGAAGATATTGCCATGAATTCCTTTGTAGGACAATTGCCTTCCAATTCTTAACACCCAGTACAGAAAATATCCTTCTCAACTGTGTCTATCCATCGCAACTTGGGTCTTCCTCTTCCTCTTCGTCCTTGTCCTTGTGGCTTTGCCAAAACGAGCCTCTTTACAGGGTTTAAATCATTCATTCTAAATATATGAGCAACTCAGTTAAATCTATTGATCTTAATATATTTTATAATATCTGGTTTTTATAGTATTTATACATTTCTGCGTTGTACCGTCTTCTCCAACAATCACTTTTCTTAACACCTCCAAGAATAGCCCTTAAAATCTTCGGCTCAAATATACCCAAATGGGTCTCATCAGATCTTGCAAAAGTCCAAGTTTCAGAGCCAGAGACCAAAATAGGTCTAATAAGGATTTTATATAACAATAATTTAGTTTTTCTGTTAATGGACTGTGATTTAAACAGATTTATAAATAAAAAAATGGCCTATTGGCAGACAGAATTATATTTTTTATTTCAGATAAGATATTATTTTGACAATTAATTTCTGATCCTAAGTATTGAAAACTAAGTACAGATTCAAAAGCGTAAATGCTTAAGTAATATTGTGTGTATCCTAACAAATATTTCTTAAGGAAATCATATATTTTGTTTTCTCCTGGTTTATGTTTAGAATAGAAAATTGAAATAATAGTGATAAAAATGTGCTGTCTGTAAAAAGATTTAAATCTTGTCGTTGCTCTAGAAAAAAAATTTAAGTTCTTTAAAACTATTTGAAGGAAAATAATTGGGACTTCTTGGTACAGGTGGTAAGCTTAAAAGGATACTTATTTTTTCTTCACTTCACAAAGGAAGTGAATAGAATTAATAAATTTCATTTTTGAAACTGTAATGTAAAGTATGCTTTGTTAGGACAACTTCAAACAGATCCATTAGAGGCACGATGTGGACAATATCGACATCTATCCCGGAGGTATTACAATATATCTTGTCGTAAAATTTTTAAATGCGAAGGTAAATTAAAAATAATTAGTTGCATACAACTGTGTTCAGACATTAAACTTAAATTCAAATTAAATCATCACGGTCTTTTAAATATGTATTCTGTGGACAATTTAACATTCCGGATATTTATAGGAAACATTTAATACACATGAGAATGCCGGAGTAATTGTAAATGAGGAAGCCGTTTTAATTTGCATAGGAGGATTTAGGAAGACAAGTTTGTAAGAAAGGTGATTGCAAATTATGTTACGAGTAATTAGTTCCAAATGAGAATATAGAATATGAAACAGATAGTTGGAAAATTAAAGAATATTTGAATATTATTAACAGAGTTAATTTAAAATGGCAAACACTAGTTTAGAGTATCTATTTTGTATTTATATAATATAATTTTGAATAAGATGATTATAAAGGAAAATATCCCACTGATTGAGCTTTGTGTTTGACTAGTAATATTCTGGTACTCATTAAGTTATAATTTTAGATATACGAAAATGTTTCACTAAAATTAATTTTTCATGTCATAAATGTAAATATAGAAAAGTATTTTTTAGGGTGATTTTCTTATTATTGTGGAATGATGTAAAATAATAATAATACTTTGTTATACTAAATAATTTGCATATATTCAAATAAGAAATTTTAATGATTGAAATTAATTTCTTCTCCTTTAAAATAAATTTCATTTATTATAATTTTTGTACAATTTGTTTAGCTAAATGTAAATCCACTAACAAATAAAAATTTAGAAAACCTTTTTTAATATATATACAAACTATAACTTTTAATTACTTTATAAATTTTTATAAATAAATCATTTTATTAAAAACAAATTTTTGCCACTTTAGAAAATCTTCATGAACAAAATGAGATAAATAATATTTAATATGACGATATTATTTACTTTTTAAAAAAATGTATTTATATTAAAAAAAGGTTGCAAATAAAACTATTCGAGGTAGTCTCATAATATAATTCGATTGGTTTAAATAAATATTTAACGTTAAATGTTGTTTCTAAGACAACAAAGGTCCGTCTTCACCCTGGAAGAAGCTCGCTTTCGCCCCTGTCACAAAATAAAAAATCACCACTGAGGCCCGGAAGATCGCGATGAATGAACAAACTCGCTGACCCCGTTTTGCATCCTTTTTTTTTTTTTGAGCCCAACGGAAGGACAAACTGGGTTATAGGTTTTTCAAGCACATTTCTGGCATTCTTTCTTGACCTCGTATTCCATATTCAGTTTTAACACAAACAACCCATATGTGTCCCATGAAAGTAGGATGCTGACCTGCTAGGAAGATTTTTAAACGTATATGCTTCACATTTGCGTAAAGAAAAACACTGCTAATAGAAGTAAAAGCGCTCTTTGAATCTCCTCTTTATTTGTAGATTGATCGGCATTTCCATTTTGATTGCAGTGATACTAAAAGCTACTCTACATTAATTCCGAAAGATCATCCGATGTTTAGCAGATTCAGTGTAACTCAGTTTGCAGTATGGGATGGGAATTTAGAGAGAGACACGCCTGCAACACATACCTCTCAAAAGTAACATCTGGATTATACGCACCTTTCTTTCATAGCTGATCAGAAGGACATTCCAACCAATATTTATTTTTGAACATCAATATCACTGTATTTATAACTATATGCATGTATACATAAATACAATATATATAAAAAAAATGGTATGCATATTAAAACTGCTATATATTTTATATATTTCTGCGTATATTTTAAGCCGCGCACTTGAAGTGGGGCGGATATTGTCTTCCAGGGCAATTTTTGATATATCTACATCATGTGGTAGAGCGAGTTATTTCACATTTTTATCTGTTGGGTTATTCTTTCGTATTTACTTATCGTGCTGCAGAAAACTCAGAAAACTTCCCCCAGGCATCTTGACTGCCACTGTAAGATGCATGCTGAAAACATGTTATTTTAACAACCATTGATTATCCCTATTTCTGAAAGTAGTGATGGCGACGGAGTAACACCCTTCCGTCCATGAGACCGTTCTTGGACTTGGTCTAGATTCTGCTGCATATCCAGTGGGATAAGAAACAACAATATCTTCTTTTTCCTGTTGTTCGAAGCCAATGAGAAGGAATTCTTGCCTATAGTCCAAACCTGGCGTAGCAAAGATGATTTTTTTCTTCTTTTGCAGTATCTTGAACCTGGTTATTCTAATTTAAGAACTGTTATTAGTTCTGATTCCTCTTTACCCCAGGATATCTCATGTATACTATATTTTTATGTATAATCACAATCACGCGTAAGCGCAAATGTAACATTGATTCATATGATATGGATTTGATTCTTATCTTCGTTAAATTGCAAATAAAAATGGACAAATCAATTATGCAATTCCTTTATAAAAAAATTCTCAAAAAACTCCTTTTCAGAATCAGTGCATCTGTTATGGAATTCCTATATGAAATAATTCACAAAAACATCATCTTCCGATTTGGGGCCTGATGGCTGAGTGCGTAGAGCACTGGCGCTCGTTACCACAGGTTTCGGGTTCGAGCCCCGGCGGTGCCATGGATGCTTGCAGTGGTTCGAATCCACTTTAAACTGTAGGTCCATGTCTGTTTAGCCCAAAGTGTGCACAAGATGACCGCAGAGCGACAAACCAAACCAAACCTTTTCCGAATTACTGCATCAGTTATGCAATTCCAAAAATGAAATAATTCACAAAAACCTCCTCTTCCAAAGCAGTGCATAAAATGAAATTAAGGTATGTCTATTTTGTCACAATAAAACTATTTACACTGAAATCGACAAGCATTTTGGAGCGAAAAATTTGAATGAATTGCGGCCTTTACGACTTTCTTCCGAGAATTCAAAGATTGGTTAATTTTCCAAACAAACCTCTAAAAAGAGCAGGCGTTGAATTTTCTCCCCACTCTTAGAGATTTTAGTTCAAAATTGTAGTTATACAATGATGACGTAATGAAATAAGTATTTAGAGATACATCCTGGACAACGCTCATTTTGCAAGATCACTCAGATATAAGTGCCCAATTTCCAAAAAAAAAACCACAAAAAACTGTATTTATCTTAATTGTAAAACAGGAATCTTTACAAAAGGCTTAGAAAAATAAACTACCATGTATTTTTTTTTTTTTGAAACTGTAAGTAAAGGAATTGGAAAAAAAAGGGCATATTTATATCTAACCAGTGAAAAATATGAAAGATGACATGTCATTTCTGTCCTTTCACCTGATGGCTCAAACTGTTTAGATACGAATGTATTCCTTTCATGGCCGACAATAAGAAAAAAGTTACTTTTTTCTGTCTGCAGATGCGGAATAAAATGCAATTTGAAGTGGACGTATGAATGTATTGATTTGCTGTCGCGCTCAACAACGACAAACCTACTCAGAGGTTATGGAACAGAACGTATGAATAGTCCGATACATTTGGTTTGCGAGTTTTCCCGTTACGGAGGATTTTTATTTGTTTGACAATTGAAGAGTCTGCAATGGATTGGTGGGAATGAGTTTTATTTCATTTACCGATGCGTGAAAATAAAAAAAAAAAACCTGAAGTAAACGAATATAAATAACTTTTTGAGAAGAAAATCTATTTTTTGAAAGAATTGTTTCTTGTTCTCCAATAGATAAGATATCTAGATAAGGTTTGCCATCTTTTTAGCAAGTCAATAATTAACAAATGTTTTCATACTCTCTATGTTTTATGACTTAAATAAGATTGTTTTTATATTGTGTTATTGTAAATATTAATTGCGTCTATTCGGTTTGGTTTGGTTTATTGCTCTACGGCCATTTTTTGCACACTTTAGGTTAACTAGGCCGAGATCGACAGTTTAATGTGAACTTTGAACCACAAACGAGCACGCTAGGATTCGAACCTAAAGCTTATGTTACTAAAGACCATATGTCTATGTCGTTTAAATTTCGTTTGTTGTATTTTGAAACCGGCTACTCTAATTCGGAAAACAAGGTTGTTCTGGTCAACTGGTTTCCACTTTAAGGATGAGAAAATCTTAAATTATTTTGTTCTTTAAAAAAAACGTTTTTCAATTTAAAATATATATATTAGAATAAATCGGCTTAAGCAGAAGTAAAATGTGTTTTTCCGCAATATAATGATATAAAGTTCTGAGTTTAAGAAATACAAGTTTCAGATTTCAAATAAAAGCAGATGGAAATATCCAGTACCTCCAATAACAAATGAATGCATTACAAAAATAAAGAGGAAATTAGAAGACTGACTTAAAATACCTTTACTACTTCCTGTGTAACTGCAAACACTTATACATTTAAATGCGAGTTTATTTGGCTGCTCATAAAACGTCTAACGGATATTCGATTTCTTACGATGCGTAATGAGTTACAGGAAATCTGATATATTCCTTTAGTTTCACGACTTAGTGGAATGATTCTGTCAGACGCAATTGTCCACATAATCCCACATAGCGATTTCAATGCGAATTCCTTCTATTACTTATCAGATATTAGGATAAGAAATCGAATATCATTTAGACTATGGAATCATGGGTGGACAAACTAAGGTTTAGGTGGACATACTAAGGAACGCCATTAATTCGTTCCGTCACTATACATCTTGATTACATTGTGAGATTTACAATCTATTGTTAATAATCCCCTGGATCAGGAAAACCTACACCAGGTCCAAAAGACCCGTCGTAGGCGACTGCGTCTATGGCTAAGGGTAATATGCAACTTCACTTTAGCGAGGAACTATGAGGACTGAAGACTGACTAAACGTCAAGACTACGCTTTACTATCATATTAGACCGGGACCTACATTTTAAAGTGGATTCTGCACCTTTAAAAACATCCATGGCATCACCGGGAAGCGAACCCAAAACATGTGGCACCAAGCGTGAGACCGCTATACATTCGACTATTCAGGCCCCAAATTTACAATCTAAGTAAACCATACAAAATAATTATTGAATGTTTTATGTAACGATCACTTAAGAAACAATAGCTGACGTAATGAAATTGAAACATTTTAACTTATTAAAGATATAAGATATGCCTAAACACTTACAATAATTGACAGTGAGGATGTAATTATGATTAATGAGATTTAATAGCAGTAATTTTCCACTTATAATAGTTTGCAGTTGGGGATCACGTTCACTAGCTGATATTATCCGTAGCGACTTCAATAAATTGCTCCTCAAATAAATGGATCTGCACAATATTTTTCTTTAATTTAATTTTTGACAATATTTCTTTTTTCATGCAGATTAATAGTTCTGAAATGAAAATGTAAGCTTAATTGAAAACTGTAGTATGTTGGTACGATTAGTTAGCTCGATCTTGGCACTTGGGACTTAATATAATAGTCAGTGTGGCCGTTAGGTTAAAAAGTTTGGAAACCACTGACATATACGTACAACGAGCAACCAAAGGTTTTCACATCAAACAATGATTTAATTAATAATTATTAAGCAGTTTTCATTTCTATTGTTTTTATTATTATTTAAAATTTATAGAATAATTTTAAATTATTTCGCCAGAAAATTAATTTTAATTAAATATACAGCTGAAGATAGAGTATAAATTTAGCTCATATGCTGGAGGGAAGATTTTAGAAATTTGAATTACTCTCTGATAAAAAGAATTTTAATTTTACACAAATTTAATTTAATAAAATTTTTATATCTTTGTCAGGGTATATAAAATGAAAGCTTCAATTATTCCAGATAATATCGAACTTTTAATCCTCTGTTCTTTGGGTTAGTTATTGTTCACTTTTCGCATTGTTCACTATCGACTACTGACTTTTAAATTTGTACTTTTATACTACATTGCCATTTAGGATGGGCATTTCATTTCCATTCTTACTGCAGTTCGTTTTACATATTTTCAAAGTCATCTATTAATTATATTTTACTCTGGGGTTTAATCAGAAAAAAATATTTTAATTTAATGTGCTAAATACTGAAATAAAATTTATCGCATATATTGATGGCTGAAAAATTTAGATTTTGAAGTTCCTGTCTCGAAATAAATTAAATTTATGTAAGTTCAGCATTTTAATAATATTTTTATAAATCTACGAAGGGTAAGCCAATTAAAATTCTTATATATTTCAGCTAACTTTGATATTTTACACCACTATCCTGTAGGTTAGTATGTAGAAGAAATTCATAAGAAATTGAGCTATGTAAGTAAATATGATGGTTATTACTTACATACCTCATCATCTAATGCTTACTGTTACAGAAGGTTCATAACTGAAACTGAATAAGAATTACGATAGTTCATCACATGATAATAATATCGATTATATATAAAATAATATCAATATATATTAATAATATAACATAACTAAATAATTAATAATATCAGTAATATTTTTAATAGAATAAGACCACTGTTCTGTTGGTTGGCATGTGTATATTGACATATTGAGTAATATGAGGTATCACATATTGTGGTATGTAAGTAGTATATTGGTTATTACTTACATACTTCTTTATCTGGTGATTAGTGTTATTGAAGGTTCATAACAAAAACTGAATAAGAACTACGACTGACAGTCGATCAAATGAAAATTTAAATGTTTCAGAAAATTTTGAAATTCTATTTTACGGTCTTATAAGTTGGTAGTATTGTTGTAAGTGTAGTCTAATGTATGTCCATTAGATGGAGAAAATGTTATAGTCAGGATATTAGTACAAATATGAACAATCATTGGGAAATCCCCAAAAAAGAAGGACATTGTCTTATTAGAAGAGCATTGCGACATGAACCTATTGTAAAGAACGGCTGTCGAGAAACATCAAGTTTATGACACCAGAGAGTGTTGCTGATGTTCAAGTTTTAAAAACAAAAAGAAAAGAGCCGATGGAATGTGGATGTGGGTTTCAAATGGATGAAAGGGTACACTGAGTGATGTATAATAGGGTTGCACAGGAAACTGAAATTATCTTTCGACACCATCCTGTAGGTTAACATAGCTTTTCTATAAGCTAAGTCTCCAGTTAATAATGTAAGTATCATGTTGGTTATTACTTACATATCTCATTATCTTGTGTTTACTGTTACTGAAGGCTTATGAAGAAAGCTGAATAAGAACTACTCAGATAATCAAATGTAAACTTAAATGTTTCAGAAAATTTTGAAATTCTACTTTACGGTCTTATACACTAGCAGTACTGTTGGAAGTATAGTCTAAGGAATGTTCACTGAACGGAGAAATTATTGTATTCAGGATATCAGTATAAATATGACCATCCACTGATGAAATCTACCAAAAGAAAGGCATCGAGTTGTTAGAAGATTTTTTGCCACGTTAATTTATTGTAAAAGAATGGTTGTTGAGGAACATCAAATTTGTGACACCAGAGATTGTTGCTAATTTTGAAGGTTTAAAAATAAAGAAGAGAGCCGACTACATGAAGTAAGAATCATAGATGTGGGTTTCAAATGGGAAAGCGTACACTGAATGATGCATGAGGGGTTGGCAGAAAACGGAAATTATTTTTCAACACCGACCACCCTACAGGTTGGTATATAGAAAAGGTAAAGTCTCGAGATAATGATGTAAGTATCATGTTTCTTATTACTTACATATCTCATTATCGGATGTTTAGTGTTACTGAAGGTTCATAAGGGATTCCTTTCGATGTGTTATGATGAAAACAGATTCCCATGTTTTCCATTTTCTCAATAAATAATTTCTGAATACGTTTTCACATGACTTATCCTTGTAATATAGGATGGACCTTAAAAAACAAAAGTTTTTGAAACGTCCCACTTTGTACGACCTAATTTTTTTGTGAGTTATATAACATTCCTTAGAGATTAAAAATATTATTTATGATGTACAGCATTGAATGAAAGTCATTGATTAAATAAAGAGAAAACTTCATATATTCAATAACTAGCAAAAATCATTGAATCAGGAACGAGCAAAAATCATAGATATATTAAAAAAATGGCAAAGAATTTTTAATTTCAGAATATCTATAGAATGATGTGGAATAGAATCGTCAATTCGGCTCAAAAGAACCTTTTCTTTTAAATTTCTTTCTTTTCGATTAGATACCGAATCTTGTTATCACTAGGGGATACTCAGACATTAAAAATTTGTCGGTGTATTCTTTTTGAGTTTGAATATTTGATTTTTACTGAAATATAAAATAACAGAAGGAGTTTTATTGGTTACTGAAGAATATATGCAGCTATTTAAATCCCCAAGGATGTTATTTTTATAACATACAAAAATAACAGAATATGATTAGTTTATCATGCTAAAGCTATCTTGTTGAATTATGGCTCAACCCTCAACATAATGTGTTCCAATTTTCGTATTGTTTTCATTACTTAACAAGCCATAAAGCCATAATTCTGTTGTGTTGAGGAGACACACAAATTCATGATATAAAGGATCGCAAATGAATTTATCGTGTTTCGTAAATGCCTAGAAATGTGTCAGAATAATATTTACAAATAGTACAGCCCATCTAATCGCTTGGCAGAGTATTCGTTTTCATTTGCAACATGATGTTATATTTTATTCAAAGAGAAAGGGAGCGAGACATGTTTATTGTGCAGATGCGAGTCATAAAACTGTGAGGAGGATAGTTATATATTCAGAGCCAAACTCTGTTTTTGGCCCGAGAGAGATTTGCTTTTCTCTTTTTTCCAGAGATTTTGGATGGGAGCCAGGAAAAAGCATTTCATTGGAAACACACTCGATCAAGTAAGAGGGAAAAAAAAAGTCCCGAGTAGCTAATTTCTCGAGGAATTTGCTTACCTGAGCGGAATATAGAATTCTCTTTTGTGGGTTGTTTTAAAGAAGCGTAATTATGTAGTGTAATAATTTAGTCCGGTAATGTACATTACTTAGTTATCTAACCACCATGTCATCATTAGTATTAATTATGTGAGCTAATATCTGCGTTGTGGTATTTATACATGAAATATTTCAAATAGATTTTTGAGCAAAACCAAAACAAAATATTTCATACTTGACAACAGAGGTATGTTTTTAAAAATATTACTTAGTAAATAACATTAAGAAGACTTTATCATTAAGAATTATTTGTAAATATTATATCAAGAAAATAGTCGTTTTTACAGTGAAATTATCCTCTTTTTATTACCAAATATTTATGCACATTAATGCAGAAGAAAATACCTAAATTAGATTTTTAACCATTATAACATTATAATTTAAGAAATTTTAATCTTATTCTATCGTTTAATTTATTTAGAAATTATTTTAGTATATTTTTTCAGGAATTAGTTTTTTTATAGGAATTTTTAGAAAAGTAATATTAAATTACTTATCAGTGTCCTTCAGTGCAGAAGCTGTCCCCTATCCCATGAGTAATCTATTCATGGATGGAGGGAAAGGGGACAGCTTCAGTTGTTCATGGAGCACACATAGGTAGAAGATTCACTTGGCTTCGTATCGCTGAAGAATGAGGGTAGTATCTTCGGAGGGACTTTGACGGGATAACTACCACATTTTGCTTATCTTATGGGAGAAAACCCGGAAAACTTCCGTCAAGCAGTCCGACTAATGCGACAAGATGTTAAACATCGCCATGGTGTCTAATCTTTCTTTGATACAGTGTCTACAACAAAGTAGTCAACGCATCGAATCTCAGCGCTAATGCTTACTGCGCACGCTGCCACTGAGCCAGGAGTCGGGCATTATAAATTTGTAAAAAAAAAGTATTGCACCTTTAAATGATTATCCTATAAGAATTGCATTGTAAATACTAATTTCCTCTAAATATTTTTAATTTTTTTAATATTAAATTACATTTTGAATTAAGCAAACATTTTTGATAAATTAAAATATTAAATTCAAAACTAAAATTTATTATTTTAAATAAAAGTAATATATTTTTCTGCTGATGTTTTTGAATAAATTTGGCCCCTAGATATGAAAAAAAAAAAAAATTAATTGAAATAAATAAAAGGGATTTTAAGGATTATAGTTCTTAATAGACATTCAGACATTAGATTTTGTTATCTTAGCTTTAGATATCTTAGATAAATAAATATCGATATGCTAATAATATCGATAAATAAATATCGATAATAATTCGATATGCTTTAGATTTTATTATTAGACTTTCGATATGCCATTTTGTTTATCAACAGAGAATTTTACGAAGAGCCTAATACAAAAAATATCATTTTGGCGAATTTAAATTTAAGTGGACATATGACACAGTTATTTAGTGCTATTAAAATAATTTGCCTGCAAAATGTAAAAATGTTTTTTTTTTTTTTAAATTTGAAGTCAATAAACTTAAAATAATTGAAAATATCAGCAATAAATTGAACAAATTGAAATAATGATCATTGAAAATTTAATTCGTAACCGATGACATATTTCAAATCAGATTCAATTTTGTATTTATTAAAACCCGAGAATATTAACATTAATATTTATTAACTTCAAAATTTCGAATTTTTTTTTTTTTGCATGCAACATACAAATTTTGCTACAAGTCTAATAAGATGTAAAATCATTTAAATAGACTACGATAGTTGAAGAACCTATGGCAGGTATGGGTACGAAAATCTGTAGATTGAAATATCCCCTGTTTAGATAGAGAAGGAGAACAAAGGATGTGAATCCCCAACATAAATTCTAAGAGGTTTTCCCCTCAAAATTATTGAAAGTAGATGCTGTATCAGGCCGTTTTTATTCAACCTGGTTAACGCTGAATTATCAACATACCTGTCGTAATTTGTCTCAGAAATCACTTCAATTCAAAATATCATTCATTAGAAAGCAAATAAAATTAATTATCTTTTTCACCTTGGATTTTTATTAAATTTTGTTGAATGAAAGTAATAATTTTATGAAATAATATTTTTGTATACATGGGAAAAAAAGTAAATCTCATATTCCAACATCAATTAAAGTTAAAAGAAACAATAATTACACAAATGGTTATCTCCAAGTACATTAAACAATAAAAAATCCGATACAGAACAACAAATGAAAAAATACACAGATCCAATTCTATTATTTAAATAAAATTCATTATGTATAATATTCTTGTTTTCCTCAAACGTTTGTATCACATAATAAATATTCGAGATTATTAAATTAGATTATTTCTATTGGGAGTATGGGACTAACGTATTTATGATTTATAAATTTTTGTGAGAATAAGAGATAAAAGACATAAATAGCTTATTCATATTTTCTTCACACAAAAATATGCAATAATTTTCGACTCAAATACCAAATCTGACAAACACAATTTATTATTTGTAATTGTCATCCTCAAAGAGAGGTTAATGTAATTTTTTGCTTGATATCTTTAAAATGAAATACGAGTAATATATTCTCTTTTTACTGATAATTTCTTTTCATGTTTTTTTCAAACTTGCTATATATTTTTTTAGATTCTTGTTTATATTGATCGTCTTCAACTAGAATTACCCCCTCACATTCTCCCAAACCTTGAAGTCACCGAAAGCAAGAAAAGTAAAATCTAAATTTTCCGTCTGCTTATTTTGTGAAAGAGATAAGGCAAGTTTGTATGCATTGCTCGAAATAATTTGGAATTATAGTGATTTTGGATATAAACTGAGGTTTGTTTGTTTTATCGCTCTACGGTTCTCTTGTGCACACGTCAGGCTAAACAGACCGGGATCTACAGTTTAAAAGTGGATTCCAAACCACTACAAACATCCATGGCACCGCCAGTACTCGAACCTGAAACCTGTGGTACCGAGCACCAGAGCGCTAGCCACTATACCTGAATGGTAATTCAGGCCCCTCATTACTCATCATATATCAGGTCAAAACCTGTACCAGTTTTTCTGGGGTTGTTAATGCACCATTCATGATGGTGTGACCAGATCATCGCTCCCACCCAGACCCCTTACTCCACTTCCGCCAAAACGAACACTTTCATGCACAAATGCAGGTGTATTCTACGTACCAGGTTTACTTCAGGTGAGAAACCTGAAAGGTCAGGGTTGTACCCTAAAACAGAACTGTCAGGTTGCACCCTAAAACGGAACTGTGAAGGTGAAAGGATGTGTTAAACTGTGTTGAAGTGATGATCTGTGAAAAGCTTGTTGTTAAACTGTTCCCGCCCCAACTGAGATGCTCCTGTGCACACATACTGCAGGCAGCACGCTGGTCCTATGTCGAAGAAACCATAGGTCAGGGAGCATACAAACCCACATGACGGTTTGAGCCCAAACTCTGGTATTAGTATCCCTCTGAAGTTTTTTCAGCGGTTGATTTCAACAGTTATTTAACAATGCTTTACACAGTCAATGCTAGGTAAAGTTTAACGTCAGTTGATTCCACTGTTCGCATAAAAAGGTTTTGATATTAGCGGTTAATTTTAACACAAATTAAAAGTTTTAACACTTCGACAGAGAAAGACTAATTAGCATATCATCCCAGTTAAATACAACTGTGGCACTCGCTGTTGCGTTGTTAATTACGCATAAAGTTATTACAATTAAAAATTAAAATAATCTTATTGAACATTTCTATCACTTTATAGTTACTGTTTAATTTATTTTAAGAAATTTAATTTCTTTCTTAATTTTATTATTTTTTAATTACCTTTTGTATGATTAAATTACGGATACACATTACATGGAATATTTTTAATGAAATATCTGTTATACACATTTTTTAATTCTTATTCGTCAATTTAATTAAATTTTGTATCAACGGAAGATTGTTAAACCAAGCAATGAGAAATCTTTTTTTTTTTTTTTTTTTTTTTGTAATATATGAAGAAATACAGGAGAAACAAATTTTTAAGAGAGTATTATTTTTAACTAAAATATATTTTACAGATGAATCAAAAGATCTATTTTTTATGCATCGTTTCAGAAATTTATTTAAAAAAGAGTTATTAATATTTAAGCTTGAAAAAAATTTATATACTGAAATCCATATTTGTTTTATCAATCTTTTTTTTTTAAAAGTTTTTATAATATTTTTATAATTAAAAATAAATCTTTTCTTTCATTGTAATTTCTTTCTTTCATTTTATTGTTTCATATTCATTGTGATGTATTATAAAATTTCTAACCAAAAAAAAAAAAAATTTTTTAAATAATGTGTTTTAACGTAAAATTTAAACAAAAGAAGCTGAATTAAATATGCTTTTTAATTATTTAATCCTTGTATATTGTGTTAAAAAATTAAATTAGCTTCACATGAAAAAAAAATTAGTTTAATTATTAGATACAAAAAATAGAATGCAAAAATGAAAAATTTTTTTTTGGAATGTCTCTCGATAAATATATTCTATGCTACGATAAAAATAATAAAGTCGGTTGCATGTTATACATGTAAATACATGTAATACATCTAAATATCAGAAATTAAATTAAAGAATTTTAGCATTAGAGTGTTAAATTTAATTGCTTAAAATTTACCATTAAATTATACACTCAAGAGCCAAAAACATTACGACCACCCTACATATTGCAATGAACTCGCCTGGAAGACGTGGAAGGCACGTGATCAGTGGAAGTGGTATTTAACTATTATTAAGTGGTGGTATTAATCCATGCCAAGGCGGGTTGAAGCTGTGTTGCGCGCCAAAGGTGGGCCAACTCGTTATTGACGTGTGGTCATAATGTTTTGGCTCTTGAGTGTATTAATACATTAAGCGGTTAATATTGTCAACGAAAATAAACTGTTTACCCCATCTCTAATACATACATGCAAATACAAAGGCACACACCACATACATATTATTATATATATATTAGAGCCATGGCACTCGGTGCGATAGGTTTCGGGTTCGAGTCCCGGAGGGGGCCATGGATGTTTGTAGTGGTATGGAGACCACTTTAATCCGTAGGTTCGTTGGAAGATGAATAGAAGATTTTCAGATGTAATTCCCTTGTATTTAAATATTATATAGGGGAAAGTGGGGCCTGATGTCCGAGTGACTAGCGTTCTGGCACCCGGTTCCATGGGATCAATTACCGGTGGTGCCATGGATGTCTATAGTGGTTCGGAAACCACTTTAAATCGTAGGTCTCGATCTAATATGACTGTAGAGCGTTGGGGTAAGGATGACAACCCTACCCGGTAAAGCAAAACATCTCTTGTCCAGAAATCTACCAGTAGGCAGACAGTCTTGGCCCACCTTGGGGTTGTTGTGGCACTGTTGATGAGGATATATATATTAAAATATTATATATTATTAAATATTAGAACTGAAACTTGATAACATTTTTCAAATATATTCTTGTTTTTATTTATTTAAAGAAAATTAAACTTCTAAATAAATGCATTATGTAAAATCTACCGTAGTTATAAAGTCCGGTTCAAGAAACTAGTTGTTTTTAAATATCACTTATTTCTAAAAAAATTTCCAAAAATATTTTTAAAATTTTACATTTAAAGCTGAATGATAGTAAAATTCTGTTAATCAAGGTCTACTTCTGATAATATACTATTTAAACATTTTTGTGATGAGCTGGTAAATTTGAATGCTAGTTATAATTTGTAATATTGAATTATTTAATGATTTTTAGTATTGAATAAGTAGCATTATTTCCAGTAACAGTATGACATTATTTACAGTAAGTATCTTAATGATCATTACATAAAATGCCCTTTAAACTTTTTACTTTAAATAAATAAGATAAATTGCAACAAATCAATAAATTTATCAGTTTATACCCCGCTTTTAAGTATAAAGAAACAATCAAGGTAAATTGCAACTTACTCTCGAAATGTATGCATTTCATTAAAATAACTTTTGAATTAAGTGGTAGTACTATGGTATTTAATGAAACTAATATGGATAAAGATGATATAACCTTTAAATGGATATATTTTTCCATATAATGGAAGAAATTAAAGCTATTGTGTTAAATTAATGTAACTTAGGTTATCACTCTATTTCATTTCTAAAACACTAGAGCCTTAAATTAAATAACTCACAATTTAATTGCTTAAATACTTAATGTAATTTTTGAGTTTGAAAAAATTTAAATACCTGAACTTTCAATAGCTAATTTACAGTTAATTCTTTAATGAATTTCGCAATTGTGGGTTTCATTGGGTCAGAAATCTGGACAAATTTAAATTGTGTCGCTTAGGTCATTTAAACATCGTGTTTATGTATTAATATATTCTTATGACGCTAGGTAACAGACTAAAAAATTTAAATAAAACAGGGACTTAATAGAAATTAAACTAATCTTTTTCTAATTCTTTTAATCATCATCATCATCATCATCATTGGCACAACAGGCCCATGATTAGCCAAGGCCTTCTGCTGGCTGGCAGACTTCGAAACAAGAAATGTTTTCTTTATTATTGGGTAGGGTTGTGAGCCCTACGTCCAACGCTCTTCACCTATATTACACACACCAGGACCTACGGTTTAAAGTGACTTCTGAATCACTGCAAACATTAATGACATCACCAGAACTTGAACCCGAAACCAGTGGCCAGAAAGCTTGTCTCTCACCCATCAGTCACCAATTTTTTTTTCAACGAAGCTATTAAATAACAATAATTTTAGAAGAAATTTCATTCGTCTCTCTAACCCAATAACATAAAAGAAATATCTATTCAAGATTCGAAGTTCAGGGGGAGGGGTGGGGAGGACTATGGAATACATGAATAGGTTGGAAGGGGAAACACATTTCAAAAGCAATAACGTATAAATACATCTTAGTACATTTTATGTTAATCTATCAATATCTTAATACATTTTATCTTAATCTATCAACATCTTAATACATTTTATCTTAATCTATCAATATCTTAATACATTTTATCTTAATCGATATCTTAATGCATTTTTTAACCAATCACAAAAGACAGAAGGCAGCACATTGCAGTGGAGTGTATGTAAAGAATTCCATTTAATACCACTTAAATACCACATTCCACACTCCACTTAAAGACAGAATATAAAAGCGTGCATATTCTGGTTTCTGACAGATAGTCACATTAATGTGACTGGACTGTGTATATAAAAACGGGTAATCAAGTTATTCATGAAATCAGCAAAAATTCCACAAAGGAATTTCCCTAACGCCAGATTTCTAAAAAGAATTCATACATTTATAATTTTTATTCACACACACAAACACACACTTACGCATTAATATTAGTAATACTACCGTGCCCCCAAAAGTAAGACCAATTATTTTTCTTCAAAAAACCCTTTTATTTATTCTTCAAATTTATTTCATCGCCTTCAAAGTAATCCACTCGGGCACAAAGCACTTATGCCAACCCAATCCTCCTCAATGCATGCTAAAAAGATATCGGCAGGAATGACATTCAAAGCTCGCGGCGATTCACGTTGAATATCTTCAATCGACTCAAAACGGTGTCCCCGGAATGGTCTTGAGTTTTTGGAATAGCCAAGAAGCCGCATGGTTTGAATACGGTGGTTGTGTGGAAAGATATGAGTTTCATTTTGGCGAAAAGAAAAGTCATGAAGAATCAATGCAGGCAGTGTGAGCTGGCGCATTCAGTGTTTTTCGGTACCAATTGATATTTGACGCGTTTGAGACCCAAAATGGAATTTACGAACTATCCTTTTGAAATTCCAACATCAGCAGCAAAGTCTCTAATTGTAAATCGACGGTTTGCAAGAAGCAAATCTTTAATTTTTAACGCCAGCTTCGTCGGTTGAGAGGTTGGTCGACCAGGGGGCTCTTCGTCTTCAACGCGTTCTGTGCCTTCTTTGAACTGTTTATACCACTTCTAAACATATCTTTCCGATATAGGAACGCTCACCGAATGCCTTCTACATTCTATACGTTTCCGCAAACAAAATTGAAAGCAAGTTCTTTGCTCAATGAATTCGAAAGACATTTCAAAAATCGCCGGAATCAATTTTGGCACGTCTCCCAAAGCCAAGCGTAACTCAAAACTAATGAGCATTTGACTTAAAATTTCACGCAAATGTCAAGGAGCGGGGCCAGTAACCCTAAAGAAAAAATTGAGCAATACGTAACT